>APFE030643280.1:60745-98721 GCA_000404065.3 Pinus taeda
CCCATTCAGAAATGATGATTTTATGTCCATTTGATAGATTTTAAATCCTTTTGAGCAAGAAAATTCCAAGAACATCCTTATATCTTCCACACGAGCTACTGGTGCAAAAGTTTCTTCAAAGTCAATTCCTTCAATTTGTGAATAACCTTTACAAACAAGCCTTGCCTTATTTATGATGATTTGTCCATCTTCATTCATTTTATTTTTGAACACCCACTTGGTTCCAATTATATTTTTATCCTTTGGTCGAGGTACCAACTCCCATGTCTCATTCTTCTCGATTTGAGACATTTCTTCTTCCATGGCTTTTACCTAATGAGGATCCTTACTTGCTTGAGTAAATGTTTCTGGTTTTATCATGGATAGAAGAGCAACATAATTTTTCTTTGGTGTACTTGTCATCCTTCTTTGGGTTTGCAACCGTTCATCTATATTTCCAATAATCTACTCTTCTGGGTGATGTCTTTGGAGAAACTTCATCTTTGAAGGGGTTTGAGATGGTTCTTTTTCCTTGTGTTTTTCTTGATCTTTTTCCTCTTTTTCAGGTTCTTCTTCAATGAGAGGGTTAACTTCATGATCTTCAAGTTATTTTTCTGTGATATCTTCATCAATCTTCACATCAATGCTTTCCACTATTTTCTATAGTCGATTGTTGTAGCACTTGTAGGCTTTGCTTGTTGTAGAATATCCAAGGAATATCCCTTCGTCAACCTGAGAATCAAATTTTCCTGGTGAGCCATCATTGATTTTTATGAAGCACTTGCTTCAAAAAATCTTGAAGTATTTTACTAAAGAAGGTCTTCATTTCCATAATTCATAAGGAGTCTTCTCCTTATTTGGTATTATTTGAGTTCGATTCAAGGTATAAACAACTGTCCCGACTGCTTCTCTCCAGAATTTTGGCTACAAGTCAGTTGCTATTAACATTGTTCTTACCATTTCTTAAACTGTTCTATTTCTTCTTTCAACTACCCCATTTTTCTTGAATGTTCCGGCAACAGAGAGGTCTCTTTCAATTCCATGTACTTATAGAATTCATCAAATTCTCTTGATGTGAATTCTCCCCCTCGATCTACTCTAACACATTTAATCTTAGAATCCTTTTTATTTTCTACAAAATTTTTAAGATTCTTAAAACATTCAAATGATTTGGATTTATATTTTATGAAATATACCCACATCATTCTAGTATAGTCATAAAAAAATAAAGCAAAGTACCTTTCTCCTTGGAGTGCCAAAGTTCTAGTTGGTCCACATAAATCAACATGGATGATCTCCAAAGGTTTTGATGTAGAGAACTCCTTAGTCTTGTGGCTGGTTCTAGTTTGTTTTCCCTATTGACATGGACCACATAATCCTTGATTTGGATTGAATAACTTTGGGATGTCTCAAACTGCATTAATCTTGTTGATATTGATCAAGTTATCGAAACTTGTATGTCCAAGTTGCTTGTGCCACAACCAACTTTCATCTGTTTGAGTTAAGTAACATTTATCTTCTTGAATTTGTTCAAAATGTAGACGTTATCTGATGTTCTAACTCCTTTCGGCACAAGTTCCCCTAAGGAAGACTTTCTTATTTCACAATCTTTAGTGCTAAGGACAAAATTATGTCCTTTGCAACAGATTTGGCTAACACTAAGGAGATTGTGTTTAAGCCTGTTTACTAGCAAAGCAATTTGAGCCTTTCCTTTTCCATTAATAAGGGTAACAATTCCTTTTCAAACAATTTTGGCAGATCTGCTTACAAAGGATACATTTCCTTCCTTTTTGTTCAATGAGACAAACTTCCTTTTGTCCCTTGTCATATGTCTGGAGCACCCACTATCCACAAACCAATGATTTTCATCACTGTGAGCACATAGATCTAGGCCAAATTTATCCATGTTGGGATTCTAATTTTTTGCTTTTCTTCTTTTGAGAGGGAAATTTTGTTCATTATGTCCATTATCATTACACAATGAGCAAATTGGATCAAATTTGGCCAAGGGATCAAAAGAGTTGTAGGTCAAGATTTTTCCTTGCCCTATGAGGCCCTATGGTTTGTTTGTATGATCCTTCAATTTTGGTGTTTCATTCTTACAGGCCATGCAATGTTTAGCTTGATGACCAAAATTTTTACAATAAAAACAATCCCCAAAAAAGGCAGATTTGTACCTATTGTAATAGCCATGATTTGAATCAACATTCTTCCTTGGAGTTACTCTCTCTTCATTCTTTGGATTTGAGATGGGCCTTTGATGAAATAATATTTCTTCTTTTGGGTTGCTGGAAAGTATGTCAGCATAACTTTTCGCATTATTCTTAGTACTTGATGATTCTCCTTTAAAACCTATCCCAGATTTACCATGTTGAGGTTTTTGATTATTTAGGATAGAATCAAGTTTTTGAGAGCTTTCCAAACCCTTTTTGACTTGCTCCAATTCCTTCCTTAGAGATACTATTTTGGCTTCACGTTCTTCACAAATTTCTTCTTTTTCTTTTAGCTTATTTTTCAAGAGGTCTTCCCTTCTTTTTGTTTCCTCGTTTTCTACCTTGAGAGAGATGATTTTATTTCGTAATTTCTCATTTTATTCAATGGCACTTATTAAATATTCATCTACATTTCCTTCTAGACCCGAATCATCATCATTTGTGAATGCCATGAATAATACTTCTTGGCTTCTAGCATGGTCATTTTCTTCATTTGATTCTTCATTACCTCCTTTGTGGTGAGGGAACTGATTAGTTGATTTCTTTTTGATGACTACAAATTCACCTTCATCAGACTCATTTTGCTTAGAGAAGAAATTCTTCTTATTGAACCCTTTCTTTTTGTATATCATCCTTTTAGAATTTTCCTCACCCTCACTATCATGCTTATGAGGACATTTTGCAGCATAATTGCCTATTCTTCCACATTTGAAACAAATAAGAGGGTAGTTACCTTTTAGCTTAGATCCTTTCTTTATCTTTCATACAAATTGCGCCAATTCGGATTCAACATCGGAGTCATCACTACTAGTATTCCATTCTTTCCCCTTTTTTGATTTTGAGGCCTTGAATGCTGCATCTTTGGAAATTGGGATTCCTTTTCTCATCTCATGGGCAATGAGGATTCCATGAAGTTCATCCATCTTGAGAGTATCTAGGTCCTTCATTTCTTCTATATCACTTACTCTGGAGTCAAATATGTCTGGGAGAGCTATTAAGACCTTTTAGACAATAGTGATTTCTTCAATTTTTTTCTTCCAATCCTTTAAGAGAGTTGACCACTTCAACTACTTAGAGAAAGTATGATGCAATATCTTCTTCATCATCCATTTTCAGATTTTCAAATTTCCTTCTATGAGTTTGAAGTTTTTCCTTCTTAGCTTTGGAGTCCCGATCATATAAGCTAACTAGGTTATCCCATACTTCTTTGGCCGTCTTAGCTTTGGAGTCCCCATCGTATAAGTTAACTAGCTTATCCCATACTTCTTTGGCCGAGTCACAATTCATGACTTTTGTAAATTCAGAATCAGTGATTCCACTAATGACAGAATTTAAGGCTTTTGCATTTGCAATGTAAGCTTTCCTTTCATCTTTATCTATTGGAAGAGTGGAAGGAGCTGTGTATTCATTTAAAACCAAATGCCAAACTTCAGGTCCAAGGGACATTAAGTAGTAGGACATTCTTTTTTTCCAAAAACCAAAATTTGTGCCATCAAACAGAGGAGGTCTTCCTGACACTTCTTGATTTCTCATTGTGACTAAGAATCCTTCGTCTAGCTACTAGGCTGATATGAAGAAGTTGGCTTTGATACCAATTGTTGGAAATACTGAGGGGGGGGGGGGGGGGGGTGAATCAGTATTCCTTTTCAATTGTTATTTTTATCAGTTAAATCATTTATATTTAGAGCACAAAATGAACAACATGAATATATGCTTTTATTAATATAATCTTTACAATAAATTAGGTACAATGTATATAGGTCTTCAACAAGTTGCCCAACACCAACTTCGACTTTTTGTGAGGCTCCAACCTCTAGGGCACCAACCCTGTCTTGTCAAGGCACCAACCTTGTGTTTAGGAGCACCAACTCCAAAGACAACAATCCTTCTACTGCATATTGTCTGGATATGTTTGGTAGTTATTCTCTGCTCCCAACCCTGATGGACCTACGACTTACTTCTGTCCTCTTGCTCACTACCCTCTCTCTCCATCTTCGACTTCTTTTGTACCTTCATTATCTGCTAGACCTTTGGTTTCTCAACCTTTCGACTTCTTCTTTCGTTCGCTTGACGTTCTGGCTTCCTCTGTTCCTTCAAGTTCACGAATCGTTACCTCTTCTCTGTGATAGATGCCCAAGATACATTACCCATATGGAGATCCCACGTGCCACATCATCACCTTAATTGCAATCGGTGGTTTACCATTGTTACATTTCATCAAGACTTGCGATATGCGACGGATGCAATATTCCAATAAGTTATGTCATAGTGGTGTAGTCGGGTCCAACATAATATCGCAATTGTAGTTTTTACTATGACATCCATTTATGAATTGTGATATGAAATTTCTGACACAACAGATGCAATATTACAATAGAGCATGTTATAATGGTGCAATCAGGTCCGTAATAATATCGCGATCGGAGGGTTTAACGTGACAAGGCTTTAAATACTTGTGGTATGATAGATGCGATATTTCTTTAAGATGTATTATAATGGCGTAGCGGGTCCATAATGTTATCACAATCTATGGTTTGTGGGACTTCGACTAACACATAGATTAAAATTTGGCATTAACCCCTGCAGTTGACCGTGATCTAAGGGTTGACTATGAGATCGACAGTTAGGATTGAGTGTGAGACTTCAACCACGATCAAGGAAGTCCATACTTTCCTACCCCCGCTCTTCTGATATGTTAACTTCCTGATACTCTGCAATACTCCTTTTTCATCATTGTTCAATTGCTCCTGTTCACTTGCTGGTCAATAGAAGTCAGTTGACCTCCTGTGTCAATTGCTGTTTAATCGACCTCCTGCGTCATTTGCTGTTCTATCTACCTCCTACTTCATTTTTTGTTCAATCGACCTCCCTGCATCGTTTGCTGTTCAATTGCTATTCAATCGACCTTCGACGTCATTATATCATCATATATCAAACTTTCATTACTATGAGCATTATGATCAATGGGGAATCATTGTATTAAAGAATTTGCCATCACAAACATTGCTATATTGACATCAATGACAACCTAGAATAAAAATCTCCCCTTTTGTCATTTATGGAAATATTATTCTTTTCCCCCCCTTTGACATCAATGGCAAAGGAGTGCACAAGGACTCCCCTTGTCAAACTGCTCCCCCTGTCATGCAACATCTTTATGAATCAACTTAATGTGATGCTAAAGAAATAAACCGCATATTTTGACAAAGATGTTCAAATGCTTCTCGAGGAAGAGGTTTTGTGAAAATATCAGCTATCTGTTCCTTAGTATTGATATTCCAAGATGATGTTTTGTTCAGTTACTTGTTGATGAAGGAAATGATACTTGATTGGTACATGGTATATGTTTGGTTTTTGAGTGCATCGCTAGATTTTTGCTGAGGATGATAGCACTTGTGTTATCACAATATATGGTCATTGGTTTTTTTGTACCTATGTTGACATCTTTCAGAGCTTCCTTCATCCATAATATTTGAGTACAACAATTTGCGATAGCTATATACTTAGCTTCAGCTGTAGGTAGTGATATGGATGTTTGTTTTTTTTCCGAGCCAAGATATTAGACAATCTCCTAGGAAGAATGCATTTCCACTAGTACTTTTCTGATCATCGACACTTCCGGCCCAATCAACATTGGTGTATGCAGTCACAATAAGAGTTGAGCTCATAGGGTACCAAAGACCGAAATCATGGGTTCCTTTCAAGTATCTAAGAATTCTTTTCAAATCAAACAAATGGGATTGTTTAGGAGTTGATTGAAATCTTCCCACCATTTCTACTGCTTGCATAATGTCAGGTCTCGTAGCAGTTAAGTATAGAAAGGCACCAATTATTGACCTGTAATGAGTTGCATCTCCCAGAGGAGAATCATCATCTTTGCTTAATTTGCAATCTGTGGTCATAGGTGTGCTCATGGATGCATAGTCTTCCATTCCATATCTTTTAAACATGTCTTTAAGATATTTGGCTTGAGATATAAACATGCCTGCCGTGGTTTGAGATACTTGTAGTCCAAGGAAGTAAGATAACTCTCCTATCATTGACATCTTGAACTCTTTTAACATATTTTGAGCAAAATCATGGCTCATCTCATCATTATTACTAGCAAAAATCAGATCATCAACATAGACAAGTGTGACTAGTAACTTATCCTCATGCGTCTTTATGTAGAGATTACTTCCTCCCACCCATTTCTTGAAGCCTTGTTGTTGTAGATAGTGATCCAATCTTGCGTACCAATCTCTAGGAGCTTGTTTCAACCCATATAATGCCTTTTTCAACTTACAAACAAAGTCTTTTCCTTCTGCTAGATTAAACCCTTCTGGTTGCTCCATGTAGGCTTCTTCCTTGAGTTCTCCATTCGGAAATGCTGATTTTACATCCATTTGATAGATTTTAAATTCTTTTAAGCAAGAAAACGCCAATAGAATCCTTATAGCTTCCACACGAGCTACTGGTGCAAAAGTTTCTTCAAAGTCAATTCCTTCAATTTGTGAATAACATTTACAAACAAGCCTTGCCTTATTTCTGATGATTTGTCCATCTTCATTCATTTTGTTTTTGAACACCCACTTGGTTCCAGTTATATTTTTATCCTTTGGTCGAGGTATCAGCTTCCATGTCTCATTCTTCTCGATTTGAGACATTTCTTCTTCCATGGCTTTTACCTAATGAGGATCCTTACTTGCTTGAGTAAATGTGTCTGGTTCTATCATGGAGAGAAGAGAAACATCATTTTTCTTTGGTGTACTTGTCATCCTTCTTCGAGTTTGCACCCCTTCATCCATATTGCCAATAATATGCTCTTCTTAGTGATGTTTTTGGAGAAACTTCATCGTTGAAGGGGTTTGAGATGGTTCTTTTTCCTTGTGTTTTTCTGGATCTTTTTCTCTTTTTCAGGTTCTTCCTCAATGAGAGGGTCAACTTCATGATCTTTAATTTCTTTTTCTGGAAGGTCTTCATAAATATTCACATCAATTCTTTCCACTATTTTTCGTAGTCGATTATTATAGCACTTGAAGGCTTTGCTCCTTGTAGAATAGCCAAGGAATATACCTTCGTCAACCCGAGAATCAAATTTTCTTGGTGAGCCATCATTGATTTTTATGAAACACTTGCTTCCAAAATTTTTGAAGTATTTTACTGAAGCAGGTCTTCATTTTCATAATTCATAAGGAGTCTTCTCATTATTTGGTCTTAGTTGAGTTCGATTCAAGGTATAAACAACTGTCTCGACTGCTTCTCTCCAGAGTTTTGGCTGCAAGTTAGCTGCTATTAACATTGTTCTTGCCATTTCTTGAACTGTTCGGTTTCTTCTTTCAACTACCCCATTTTTCTTGGGTGTTCTGGCAGTAGAGAGTTCTCTTTTAATTCCATGTACTTTACAAAATTCATCATATTATTTTGATGTGAATTCTCCCCCTCTAATCATTCTAAGACATTTAATCTTAGAATCCTTTTCATTTTCTACAAAAGCTTTAAGATTCTTAAAACATTCATATGCTTCGGATTTATATTTTATGAAATATACCCACATCATTCTAGTAAAGTCATCAACAAATAAAGAAAAGTACCTTTCTCCTTGGATTTGTCGGAGTTTTGGTTCGTCCATATAAATCAGCATGGATGATCTCCAAAGGTTTTGATGTAGAGAACTCCTTGGTCTTGTGGTTAGTTCTAGTTAGTTTTCCATGTTGACATGGACCACATACTCCTTGATTTGGCTTGAATAACTTTGGGATGTCTTGTACTGCATTAATCTTGTTGATATTGATCAAGTTATCTAAACTTGTATGTCCAAGTCGCTTGTGCCACAACCAACTTTCATCTGTTTGACTTACGTAACATTTATCTTGAATTTTGTTCAGAATGTAGACATTATCTAATGTTCTAACTCCTTTCGCCACAAGTTCCCCTGAGGAAGAGTTTCTTATTTCACAATCTTTAGTGCTAAGTGTTAGCCTCCTGCTGCAGCAGGTTATTCATCTTTCATGATCGACATTTTTACATGCCAAATATGTCGTACTATGCATACTGCAATGCTCCATATTTGCTAAAAAAGGCCAAGGAAGGATGCCATGAGAGGGTGCTAGCCTAAGTGCCACTGCTGTATTCCAATTTTGATGAGTTATTCCATTTTTGAAGAGTTTTCAGTTAAAAGGAGGTCCAAACAGCTTAATCTTGGTCTCCCTAGGTTTCAATTTCCTGTTGTAGAATATAGAGAATCATTATCTGTCCAAACAGCTTAATCTTGGTAGATTCTTAGATAGGTAGAGAAGAAAGGGTGCTCAACAGCCTAATTTGAGCCCTTGGATGAAATAAGTGTAGATGTAGATAGGAGGACAGATAGAAAAAGTTGAAAAGTTGGGTTTGCTAGTTCAGGTGCACCCAAACCAACAAAAGAAAAAATGCTAGGTAAGTAGGTTGGGTAAGTAGCTTTGTGGTTGCAGAAATCAAGCTATGTGATCCATTTCATGTTTTCAAAGTGTCATATCTAATTAGATCACAAGTTGGAGGCAGTTTTCCATTTAAAGGACTTCAAGCGAGGCATGTCTAACTCCCCCCTTCTTCCTCTTCCCCAAATCACTCACTAAATTCTCCTAAAGAGGTCAAGATCTGCTTGATACCTCTCATATTCATCATTCTTCATATTAGTAGCCTTGGTAAAGATCTCCTTTACTCAAGGAAAGTCCATACTTCCCCCAAAAACTTTTACTTCTCCTTGATAGCATAAGATTTACATACTTAACACTTGTTCTCATCATTGTCATGTTGACTGCTAACTCTACTATGTAACTCCCTATCTATTTTCCCTTCCCCTACTAAAGCTATGTTAATAACCCCCCTATATACTTATCCCCTCCCCCTGGTTGAAATATAACCATAAGTACACTTGGGAATTGCTAAGTTTATCTGAAACTCAGCAAGAACCCTCATTTCCCCCCTCAAACCATCTTCTCATGCATATCAGACCTCCTCCCATGCCTTGAAATCCCTTCAAACATCAAAAAATTCTGCTTCCGATCATAAAAACTCTCATCACTTACCTTGGGCCTTGCTTCGATTGCAAAAAGGTTCTATTGGACCCCCTCCGATGCGATATCGCAGTCGGGAGGGGAGTCGTGTATCAAAACAATGCATAAGTGTGCCCCCGATTTGTTTGGCTGACAACGATTTCGCCGATCGGCGTATCGCTATGACAAAACAAAACATGCATGTGCGCTGCCGATATGGTTCATCGCCGATGGTCTGTTGCCGATCGCATATCGGCGATCGACGTTTCATATGAATCCACGCCATATATATATATATATATATAATATATATATATATATATATATTAATATATTATATATATATATCTATAGAGGCCCCATCCATATCCCTTCTGCCGCCTTCTCTGTTCTGCTATCCATTCGATTGCCCGCGCCCTAGATCTACGGTGGGTGGGTTTGTTCCTTTCCGAACCTGTCGATGATTAGCATTCGGGGATGGGTGTTCTTCCCATGCCACGTCACCCTGCCACGTCACCCGCCATACTGAGTCCCACTACTGACGTCATGCTGACATCATCCGCCGAAATAAAGGCGCACAAAGGCGAAATCGCTGCTTAGAAAGCACAGAATGAAAATCTGAGGCAATTTTCGATGCGCGATTAGCGCTTAGTGCTAATTGCACATCGCTAAGAAAAAATGGCCAAAATGGAAAACCTCAGTCCAGCGCAGGTTTTCAGCAGTTATTTTTCCCGAAAGAAAGTAGAAAGGAGCGAATTGACCAGTTAAAGAGTATCAGAGGAGATGAACCCAAATTTCATGTCAAAGAGTATCAGTGAAGCGGCAAAGAGTATCAGAGTGACAATATCAAAGCAGGTGAACATTAAAATCCTCCGTCAAAATCCAAGAATGCGATGAAGCCACTTAAGACTCTCAGATCACAGTTAATGCACATCAAAGCCACTCAAGAGCAGTGGAGCAGAGACCAATGCGCAATTATGATAAATGGCTAGAACATAACAACAAAGAATACATTCCTACTCATTTTTGAGGTAGCTGCCCCAACGCAGCACTTAGATAAATATTTCATGCATTTACTTCAAGATAAGATAAATTAAAGCACTAATTTCCCTCAGATCTTTTAAATATCTGTTGTAATAAATATTTCTTAGATATTTCCTCTATATATTTTCTTAGATGTGTTGTTGATGTCTCTGAAGAGTGAATGAGGGAAATCTTGTGCTTCTTTCTGAATCAATAAGTGCTCCTTACTTCTGTTATTTCAATTTCACATATGCTCAAGTCACAGAACGAAAGTTTGGTTTAGAATTTGCTTACCTGCACTCTATGCTCAGTTTCTGTGGCATCTTAATGTTTTCCTCTTGATTTAGGCATAAATATGGATTCCTTATGGCTCATATTTGCTCTATTCCACATATGAATGACTGTTAACTAAGAATTCTTAGCCGCTCCTAGGTAGAGCTCGTTCATCTTCCTTCTGCTAACCTGATTGAAAGATTCTTTGTTGCCTCTCATTTCTTAGCCTGCAATCCATCTTCATTTACCTTAAGTATTGTTTCATGAGTAGCTACCTTGCCCCTTTTCCTCTTGTGACCATGAAAACGCACCAACAGTCTTACTCCACGACTCCATGCCCAATGGTTTGAAACTTGTCACACTATGCATTGCCTCTCTACTTGAAAGCATCCTCCTTCCACCCAAACACAAACAAAACCCGTAAACCCAATAACTAGCCTAAAATCATCATCAACAAAGCTAAAATCATTAAGAGAGAGCCCTCTCTGATTACAAGTAGTCTAGAACCTGTAATCCAAAGATTGGTTTGTGGTTACCTCAGCCGTATCCCTTTCAGGGGCTTAGGGACAACCTGAGTGATAACATAATGGCGAATCCATTGGGAAGCATCCTCAGATAATCTCACAAGTCTAGTCCGACAGCTCCGCTGAGGAAGAATATGACCTTTTAGAAAGTTTCTGTTTAACCGATATTCTTAGAAAACTCCTCAACAAAACAAGCTAGAAACTGGCTCCCAAAAAGAATTTACGTTATACAAGGTCAAATCCGGACCCAAAGCCCCAAGCTACTTCTAAAAATCCAAATTTAATCTCAAGAAACCTCAGGAAGCTAGAGCGAAGAGAGGATTTAGCTGATTCTAGTCCTGAGAAAATTCAGCTAAGCAGTGTTCCGATCCCTATCAAAGTTCTATTCCGTTCATCCCCTACTTCATCATTCACCTCTCCAAGCACCTCGTCCACACCCCCGTTCACTACTCATACCACTACTACTACCATTATCCCCATTGTTTCACTTACCCCTGTGAAAATGGCTAATAGATATGCCCCTTTACAACTGCCCGCAAATCCCGCGGCTATGCCTCAGGATTACCAGACTAAAATAAATTATTTTGATGGCACAAGTGCCTGCACGGCCCTTCAACATACAAAGAAAATGCAGGATTACATTGAGAGCTATGAGATTGATGATGATGCTATGAGAATGAAGATTTTTGTCCAAAGTTTGATAGATGATGTCAGGCCGTGGTTTAGAGCACTCCCAGCCAATTCCGTAGCAAACCTAGAAGCCTTATACCAGTCATTTATCAACAGATGGGAAAAAAAGAAAGACCCCTTGCACATACTGTCCGAATATGACACCATAAAAAGAGGACCTCAGGAGGCTGTGTTAGACTACTGCGCAAGGTTTAACAATGTTTACAATGCAATCCCACAGAACCTTAGGCCTCCACCTAATCTTGCTTTATATAAATTCCCTGACGGTTTTGATACTGATATGGCTTATCAGTTAAGGGAAAGAGCCCCTCAAAGCCTTGCAGACATGCAAAATGTTGCTGTTAGTGTGGAAGAAAACCTAATTTCCAAAAGAAACAGAGCTAAAACTGAAAGAAGAACCACCTTCAAGGAAGAAACCTCAGCCTTAGACCACAAACTAGATGCTATTATCAGTGGCATGCACAGGTTGGGAGATAGAGTGGAGAGTGTTGAGAGGAAATCATCATGGGAAGGACAACAACCCAACACCATAAGGAACCCAAATTTCAGGAAAACTCAGAACACAAACGCTGGTAGGTCTAGCCTCGACCGTGATATAAGACCTCCTTTCCAAGAAAACTACACAGAAGCATCCACATCCAGTGAGCCAACAAAGGAGACTCACATGAACATGATAGATTTGAAAAATGAGCAACAAATTTTTTGACTCAAGAAGACCAAGACTACCATGATGTAAATCAATTTCAGACTAAGTCTGGAGAGTCTTTTGACTTCAAACAAGGCTATGGTTCTGCTGTGTATGAGGTGCACAAGCAATATAAACTGAGGATTAGAATAATTGATGTGCCCGAGCTTGTTAAACAAAAGGAAAAAAAAACAGCCCAAGAAGATTAAAGGCAAGGCTGTTATTATAGAACCGGCTGATCAGATTGTCCCAAACTTGCAGGAAGTAACTATGGTAGACATAACAGATATGCAACCTTCTATTGATAAGCCTCTGCTTCCTTCTTCCTCGAAAGAAGATTTGAACAACACTCCTAAAAACCTTCCCAAGACAGAAATACCGCCAAGTATCACTCACCATAATGCTGATATTCAAGAAGAAAACGAAGAAAATACACTTGAAAGGGGAAAATCTGCCACTGGCAACACAAAGACTCCATTGGAGAAACCATTTAACTTAGAAGTAGAAATAAGTAAACTTAATATTTCCATCCCCCTCTATGAGCCTCCCAAACATGATGTGTATAGGCAACAAATCCAAAGATCACTTCAAATGCCAGAGATCAAGGATGATGTCAATGTTTTAGATGATATGCCTGAGCTGTTATTCGGCCTCGAGGTTAATGGAAAACAAACATATGGAGCGGTTCTGCCCTTTTATGTAAGCCTACATATACATGACAAAGTTTTGCACTATGCTATGTTTGATTCAGGGGCCTCACACAATCTTATGCCCAAAACTGTAATGGAAAAGCTAAACCTTGACGTCACGAGACCCTACAAAGACCTTTTCTCCTTTGACTCAAGTTAGGTCAAGTGTTTAGGCTTAATCAAAGATCTATGTGTGTCTTTAGTCCAATATCCCAACAAAACAATTCTAATGGACGTGGTGGTTGCTGACATTCCACCAAAATATGGGATGCTCTTATCAAGATCTTGGGGAGCAAAACTCCAAGGATCCCTTCAATTAGACCTCTCTTACACCACTATTTCAGTCTTTGGGAAACCAAAGAGACTGTATAGAGAAACAC
This sequence comes from Pinus taeda, assembly GCA_000404065.3. NCBI lineage: Eukaryota > Viridiplantae > Streptophyta > Pinopsida > Pinales > Pinaceae > Pinus > Pinus taeda. The sequence goes on from APFE030643280.1 coordinate 74,215, forward strand.
TGATGAAGTATGTGGTGAGTAGTGAGAAAAAGCCCCAAAACTTTCCCATTTACTCAATCCATTCTGATATGGATTCCTTTATTTTGTTCAATAAAGATGATCGTCCCCCAACGGGTGATAAGCCTTTGGATTTAGAACAAGGAGCATGTGTAAGTGAGGAATCGGCTACCCATACCCAAAAAACTAGCAAAACAATCAATGCAACCAGCACACAAGAAGAACCTCCCGAAACAAAAAATTCAAAACTGCCCACTCCGATAATGATTTCAACTCCCAATGCCAGCAAAGACCAAGAAACCCTATGGTATTTGGAGTTTGATGGTTCAGTAAATAAGCTAGGAGCAGGGGCAGGAGTATGGATCCATAATACCCAAAACAACCATGCAGAATGTCGTGCCTATAGATTGAATTTCAAATGCACCAACAACATGGCAGAATATGAGGCCCTCCTTTTAGGCCTTAAACTCATCAAAGCTCTTGGGGCTGCAAAATTTTCCATTCTAGGTGACTCCGATTTAATCATACAACAAATGAAAGGCAATTTTGTTACCAATGACAATAGGTTGAGAGCTTATAGGACTCCTGCCACAGAAATACTCAATTCCTTCACCGAGTCCTAGCTTGCTAAGATTTCTAGAAACCATAACATACATGCACACAGCCTAGCCACTTTTGCTAGTACATGCAAGCTTCCCTTTGAGCCAAATCACCATTTCACTGCTGAGATAAAACATAGGCCCGCTGTCCCTAACAATATTAAAGATTGGTAAGTGTTTGAAAATGATGCTCAGATTAACAATTTCCTCACTCTTGAGCATGAGTTTTCAAATTCAAACATTGACATGGATGCCATGTACAATTCACAACAGCAAACAAATGAAAATCAACAGGTTGTAACAGCTGCAACAACAAAACAAACCTTTAACCCGACTGTTTTTGACAATGCAAACATAGAAGAGCTGAAACAAATGCATTTAGATGAAACAACCAAAGCAGAGGCTGAGTTCATTAATCTAAAGGATAAATTTTTGCCTACTGGCCTCACTCCATTAGAAGACATGTTTGATAATAATGATGTGCCCAAAAAGCCAAAAATGGAGCCGTTAAATGCTACAATAGAAGAACACAACATAGGGACAGCAGAGAAGCCCAAAATGATTAAATTGTCCAAAAATCTGTCACTTGATCAAAAACCAAAGTATGTGGATTTGTTCAAAGAGTTCCAAGATGTATTTGCTTGGAGTTATGAGGACTTGAAGTCCTATGACACCTTGGTTATTCAACATACCATCCCTCTAAAACCAAATCAAAAGCCCTTCAAACAAAAACTAAGGAGAATCAATCCAGTCCTTCTCCCTTTGATCGAAAAAGAAGTGAAAAGAATGTTTGAGGCTGGCATTATAGCACCCATTAGATTTTTTGAATGGGTATCCAATCTGGTTCCCACAAGGAAAAAATCAGGTGAGATCAGACTGTGTGTAGATCTAAGAAACTTAAACCAAGTCTCTCTAAAAGACCACTATCCTTTGCCCAAAATGGACCATATCCTACAAAGATTAGTGGGGTCATCCAGAATCTCTTTACTAGATGGATTCTCAGGTTTTAATCAAATGCTTGTTCACCCGGATGACCAAGACAAGACAACCTTTACCACACCGTGGGGAACATTTAAGTATGTTAAAATGCCTTTCGGGCTAAAGAACGCTGGTGCCACCTTTCAAAGGGCAATGGATATTGCATTTGCCAAGGAAATACATGATTTCCTTGTTGTCTATCTTGATGACTTAATCCCTTTCTCCAAATCTGATCGAGAGCACCTAAGACACTTAAGGAAAATCTTCATGACATGTAGGAAATATGGTATTTCCTTGAACCCCAAGAAGTCCTTGTTTGGCCTTGAGGAAGGTAAGTTGCTAGGCCACATCATTTCAAAAGATGGTATCAGAATTGATTCGGAAAGGATCCAAGCCATCCTCCAAATTCCCTACCCAAGAAACATAAAAGAGTTCCAAGCATTCCTTCGAAAGATCAATTTCCTAAGGAGATTTATCCAAAATTTAGCCGAACTAATAAGACTGTTAAGCAACATGTTAAAAATGGATGCCAAGGTAAAATGGTCTCTTGAAACCAAGAAAGCTTTTGAGAGTGTCCTCACAAGTCCACAGTTTGATAAGGATTTTATCATCTTTTCCTTTGCTTCAGATCACATGATAGCTATTGTCCTTTTTCAAAAGGATGACCAAGGAAATGAGAAGCCAATTGCTTTTTTTAGCAGAGCCTTTAGAGATGCTCCTTTGAAGTATCAAATCATGGAGAAGCAAGCTTATTCTCTTGTTAAGGCCATTAAAGACTTCAGAGTTTATATTTTATATTCACATGTGATTGCCTATGTCCCAAACTCTGTTGTAAAAGACATATTAACTCAAGAGGGGCTGGAAGGAAAAAGAGGCAAGTGGATTTCCAGAATTCTTGAATATGACATTGAAATAAAACCCACCAAGCTGATAAAGGGACAGGGTTTAGCCAAGCTAATGTTCGAAACAAATTTTCAAGCCTTAGACATCTACCAACTGGACAATGAACGGGAGCTGGTGGCTCCACAGATCAGTCAAAACTTTTTACAATCCCCATGGTATGCTGATATTTGCTTTGTATTGTTAAACTTGTGTGCTCCCCCAAGATTTTCCAACACCAAAAAAAGATTTTTAAAGATGAAAGCATCAAATTTCTGTGTCTTAGATGGTGCCCTGTTTTGGAAAAATCATGAAGGTATTTTGCTTAATTGCCTAACTTTGGATGAAACTCACAAAGTACTCAAGGAATTTCATGCAGGAGATTGTGGAGGGCACTTATATTGGAAATCAACAGCCGATAAAATCCTAAGGGGTTGGGTTTTGTTGGCCTTCCCTGTTTGATGATGTTAAAAAAATTGTAATGTCTTGCCATAAATGCCAAATCTTTGAAGGGAAAAGAAAATTTCTGCCTTTACCCCTTAAGCCTATCTCAACCGAAAAGCCTTTTGAACAATGGGGTCTTCATTTCATTGGAGAAATCCATCCCTCTTCTTCAAGCCAGCACAAGTGGATTTTAAAAGCCACCGACTATTTCACCAAGTGGATTGAATCCATTCTGTGTAGGCAAGCCAATGACTCCACTATTATCCAATTCCTTGAGGGAAATATCCTTTCCAGATTTGGTTGCCTTGAGAAAATCATCACTGACAATGGTACTTCCTTCAAATCCAAAAAGATGATCAACTTCTGCCATAAATTTCACATTACCCTGGGCCAATCTACAACCTACTACCCTCAAGGTAATGGCTTGGCCGAATCATCCAACAAAAGCCTCATCAACATCATAAAGAAAGTGCTAGAAGAAAACAAAAAGAACTGGCATAGGAAACTGACAAATGCCCTATGGGCAGACAGAATTTCCACCAAGAGATCCATTAGGATCAGCCCTTATGAGCTAGTATATGGCATGGAGGCCAGATTTCCTTCATCTTTGGGCATTCCTGCTATCAAACTGTTACAGGAGATTCAGGCTGAACCAAATGACATTCAAAGAAGAATTAATCAGACCATTCATCTTCAGCAAACCAGAGAGCAAGTGTATGACAGAGCTCAAATTTTTCAAGAGAAGCTCAAAAGGATGTTTGATAAGAAAGCTAAGGCTGGGGATTTATGTGCTAGTAGCAAAGTTCTAAGATGGAACTTGCCAAGAGAAGACAAGGGAAAACACGAAAAATTCGACTTTCTTTGGAAAGGTCCATTCATTATCAGCGTTGTGCAAGGCAATAACACATATTTCCTAAAATCTGTAGATGGCAGCACAGCTGGAGAGGGCCCTGTAAATGGCCAAATGTTAAAGCATTATCATGATCCCTTTTGTTGAGAATCACCCGGCGGTATTATTTCTGTACATAAATGTTCGTATATATCAGCATTTTGTTTCATTTTTGTGTAATAGTCTGAATGATAGAGCATGTGGAAGAAAGCATGCAATGCTTCATAGTTCACAAGCAATTCCGTTGAGGGAAAGTGATGTTCTCACTCCAAAATTTCAATTATCTAACAGTCAGCACTAACAAGTTTCAATCTACAGCACAATGGAAGATCAAGGCAATCTGACCTGCTGTTCTTGGCTTTTCACAAGGAAAAGCCATCCCCAAGTGGAGCCACTGTTAGCCTCCTACTGCAGCAGGTTAATCATCTTTCATGATCGACATTTTTACATGCCAAATATGTCATATTATGCATACTGCAATGCTCCATATTTGCTAAAAAAAGGGCCAAGAGAGGATGCCATGAGAGTGTGCTAGCCTGAGTGCCACTGTTGTATTCCAATTTTGATGAGTTATTCCATTTTTGAAGAATTTTCAGTTAAAAGGAGGTCCAAACAGCTTAATCTTGGTCTCCCTAGGTTTAAATTTCCTGTTGTAGAATATAGAGAATCATTATCTATCCAAACAGCTTAATCTTGGCAGATGTTTAGATAGGTAGAGAAGCAAGGGTGCTCAACAGCCTAATCTAAGCCCCTGGATGAAATAAGTGTAGATGTAGATAGGAGGACAAAGAGAAAAAGTTGAAAAGTTGGGTTTGCTAGTTCAGGTGCACGCAAACCAAAAGAAGAAAAAATGCTAGGTAAGTAGGCTGGGTAAGTAGCTTTGTGGTTGCAGAAATCAAGCTATGTGAATCCATTTCATGTTTTCAAAGTGTCATATCTATTTAGATCACAAGTTGAAGGCAGTTTTCCATTTAAAGGACTTCAAGCGAGGCATGTCTAACTCCCCCCTTCTTCTTCTTCCCCAAATCACTCACTAACTTCCCCTAAAGAGGTCAAGATCTGCTTGATACCTCTCAGATTCATCATTCTTCATATTAGTAGCCTTGGTAAAGATCTGCTTTATTCAAGGAAAGTCCATACTTCCCCCACAAACTTTCACTTCTCCTTGATAGCCAAAGATTTACATACTTAGCGCTTGTTCTCATTATTGTCATGTTGACTGCTAACTCTACTATGTAACTCCCTATCTATTTTCCCTTCCCCTACTAAAGCTATGTTAATAACCCCCCTATATACTTATCCGCTCTCCCTGGTTGAAATATAACCATAAGTACACTTGGGAATTGCTAAGTTTATCTGAAACTCAGCAAGAACCCTCATTTCCCCCCTCAAACCATCTTCTCACGCATATCAGACCTCTTCCCATGTCTTGAAATCCCTTCAAACATCAAAAAATTCGGCTTCCGATCATAAAAGCCCTCATCACTTACCTTGGGCCTTGCTTCGATTGCGAAAAGGTTCTATTGGACCCCCTCTGATGTGATATCGCAGTCGAGAGGGGAGTCATGTATCAAAACAGCGCATAAGTGTGCCCCCGATTGGTTTGGCTGACAGCGATTTCGCCGATCGGCATATCGCTATGACAAAACAAAACATGCATGTGCGCTGCCGATATGGTTCATCGCCGATGGTCTGTTTTTGATCGCATATCGGTGATCGACATTTCATATGAATCCATGCCATACATATATATGGGCCCCATCCCTTATCCCTCTGCCGCCTTCTCTGTTCTGCCATCCGTCCGATTCCCCGCGCCCTAGATCTATAATGGGCGGGTCTATTCCTTTCCGAACTTGTCAATGTTCAGTGTCCGGGGATGGGCGTTCTTCTCGTGCCACATCACCCTGCCACTTCACTTGCCGTACTGAGTCCCACCGCTGACATCATGCTGATGTCATCCACCGAAAGAAAGGCACGCAAAGGCGAAATCACTGCTTAGAAAGCCCAGAATGAAAATCTGAGGCAGTTTTCGATGCACGATTAGTGATTAGCGCATAGCGCTAATCGCGCATCACTAAGAAAAAATAGCCAAAATGGAAAGCCTCAGTTTAGCGCAGGTTTGCAGTAGTTATTTTGCCCGAAAGAAAGCAGAAAGGAGCGAATTGACCAGTTAAAGAGTATAAGAGGAGATGAAGCCAAATTTCATGTCAAACAGTATCAATGAAGTGACAAAGAGTATCAGATCGACAATATCAAAGCAGGTGAACATTAAAAGCCTCCATCAAAGTCCAAGAACGTGGTGAAGCCACTTGATACTCTCAAATCACAGTTAATGCACATCAAAACCACTCAAGAGTAGTGGAGCAGAGACCAATGTGCAGTTATGATAAATGGCTAGAGCATAACAGCAAAGAACACATTCCTACTCATTTTTGAGGTAGCTGCCCAAACGCAGCACTTAGATAAATATTTCATGCATTTACTTCAAGATAAGATAAATTAAAGCACTCATTTCCCTCATATATGTTTAAGATCTGTTGTAATAAATATTTCTTAGATATTTTCTCTATATATACGACCCTCTGTATTGAGAAAAGGGGGTCAGAGGGTTGGTTAATGCACTCCAAGAGAGACTCGCTCTGTATCTGATATGTTTCACTTAATCAAAGATTGCTGAAATCTTGGAGAATGGACTGTTTGATGTGTTGTTGATGTCTCTGAAGAGTGAATGAGCGAAATCTTGTGCTGCTTTCTGAATCAATAAGTGATCCTTACCTCTGTTATTTCAATTTCACATATGCTCAAGTCACAGAATGAAAGTTTGGTTTAGAATTTGCTTACCTACACTCTATGCTCAGTTTCTGTGGCTTCTTAATATTTTCCTCTTGATTTAGACCTAAATATGGATTCCTTATGGCTCATATTTGCTCTATTTCACACGTGAATGACTGTTATCTGGGAATTCTTAGCTCCTTCTAGGTAGAGCTCATTCATCTTCCCTCTGCTAACCTGATTGCGAGATTCTTGGTTACCTCTCATTTCTTAGCCTGTAATCCATCTTCATTTACCTCAAGTATTGTTTCGTGAGTAGCTACCTTGCCCCTCTTTCCTCTTGTGACCAGGAAAACGCACCAGCAGTCTTACTCCACGACTCCATGCCCAATGGTTTGAAACTTGTCACACTATGTGTTGCCTCTCTACTTGAAAGCATCCTCCTTCCACCCAAACACAGACAAAACCCCTCGAACCCAATAACTAGCCTAAAATCATCATCAACAAAAGATAAAATCATTAAGAGAGAGCCCTCTTTGATTGCAGGTGGGCTAGAACCTGTAATCCAAAGATTGGTTTGTGGTTACCTCGGTCGTATCCCTTTCAGGGGCTTAGGGACAACCTGAGTGTTAACATCATACAAATTATTAATGGAAAGTGACGAAAGATGCATAATCATTTCTACCAGTGATGAGATGAGGCACAATGAAACAAGAAACACAAGATGCCCTCAATTTATGCAATATAGGTGTCTTCTGGTTATTGATTATGATGGATAAAGTATCCACCGAAACATTGAACAAATTAAAAAATCTTCACAATTTCTTTCAAAATTCTCCACTACACAACTTTTGTATCTGTTGTTGTTAACTAGGTCGTAAATCATTGACCTAGTGGTTCTTCACATTTATCTTGGACAAATATAAATCCTTCTTAGTTATCGTAAAAAAATAAATACAATAAACTTAGGACAATCACAATACCCTAAAACTTGATATATAAAATGGGGGATTGTATTTTCCACTATAGTGATCTTCAACCGTTTTCATGGCCTGTGTCATATGGAGCATTGAAAACAATAATGTAGTAGATTTTAAATTCACATGGAATTGTGGTTAAAAAATGAGTGTTTCTGAAATTCAATAACAAGATACATCAAACATATATATATAGATAGATATATGATGACGTATCTTGTTATTAGTCCCTATCGCAGGCAAGGAAGGGATTATAGTAATCGAAATGGTGGCTTTAACATTTATTTAAGCTTATTACTATGTTGAATAACTAGTTATTATCACGAATAGCCAAACTTTTTTAACACAAATTGATTTGATTGTCTTATTTGGCCTCTCCCTGAGGTGGGGAGGCTAAAAACATATGTTATATTCATCTTTTCGCTTCGCATTTGGAAATTTCGCTTCACATTTGGAAAGAGTAAACTAATGCTAGAATTAGTTGAAAACATTAAATGTTATAACAAATGAGCAGTCGCTTATTACCTACGCTAAGCTGCTAAGCTGCTTTGGCACTAAATTAATTGTCCCGATGTCATAATTTGCTTCACTTCAGCTTCACGAATTACAGGAGAGATATTTGTTGAAATTTTGCATGGCAATACCCACTTGTATTGACTTTGAAAGACTATATCGCCATCGGACTTCCAAAGACTATATCATTGTTTTCCTTCATTAGATTTTTCCAGAACTGTTGTTATCTCTGTGTGTGCTTTCGGTGCTGCTTACTTTATAGCTCGAGATCGATATTGATATTGAGAGCCAGTAAAACCAAAACCAACAACAGAGCAAGAAGAACCATCCGCAAAGGTGGCACCAAGACCGAGTGATGTTTTGGCACCTAAAGCATGACGTTGTTTTGAATATCAACTAGTGGAGATGATGTCTCACAAGCTTTTTGAAATTTCAATTCTTCTAATTTTTATGTAAGACGAGAGATTTCCTTCTCTATCTCCTCAATTCCCAAATCAATGCAATCATTTTTTACAAGTGTTTCAATTTCATTGTGTTCAATTGCAAAACCATTATTCATGACATTTACAACATTTTGGGAAGCAGAGCATTCCATACAAAACAGAGTTTTTTTTTAACATTGTAGGTCATTTCCTTCAATGTTCCCAATAAGAGCCTCTCTCTTTGTCTCAGATGTTGGAACATGCACTGCAATGGAAGTGTGTCGAGTGCTACTAGTAGACTCAGCATTTGAATTACCATTCTCCTTAGAAGAATTGGTATCCTCTCCCTTGTCTTGGCATTTTCTAGCAAGATTATTTACAAATGGATTAGAAACCTCGTTATCTCCACTGTCTGCATCATCTCCTTTATGTTATTTTATAGAATTGGCATCTTCTATTGAAGATTTTCTACAAAATATTGTTGGCATTATGATACATATGTTGTACTTGATGGCAACCCTCTCATCTCCAATGATAAATTATACCGCAGCAGAGTTATTTTCTGGTTCACGGACTTTCACACAGAGAAAGTTCACACACTTTCATGTAGAAAAAGTTCCTTTCATGAAGATAAAAGTTCACGCAATTTCATGTAGAGAAAAGTTCCTTTCATGCAGAAAAAAGTTCACGCACTTTCATGCAGAGAAAAGTTCCTTTCATGAAGAGAAAAGTTCACGCACTTTCATGCAGAGAAAAGTTCCTTTCATGCAGAGAAAAGTTTATGCACTTTCATGCAGAGAAAAGTACACGAACATGGGAAATCTTATGGTTGGTTCATGGTATTAGTCCAACAGTTTTTGATCCTATGGTTTTGGTCCGTGGTATTGCATCCAAAAGTGTTGATCCCAAGTATTGGGTCCATGGTATTGAATTGTTATGGTTTTTTCTCTGTGGTATTGTGAAAGGCCTAAGGCTATAAAAGAGGAAGGAGATCATTTGGCAAGGCATCTTCTGAATTATTGAATATCTGATAAAGTGCTAGATTTGGAAACTGTGATTGGGTTATGGTGCAGATCTGGATCTAAATGAAGAAGGAACCTGAGCACAAGGAGAAGGATAAGTTCTATTGATAGGTCAAAATTTTAAGGCTGGAATAGTGGTATCTCTATATCATTTTGATTTGTGATATGTGGCACACGCTTGATCTATAAATCTGATAATCTGGGTTAACTAATATCTGAATGCTTGAAAGAATGAATTTATAAATCTATACACAGGTTTCTAAATAGTGAAGTAGCATACATCTCTTGATTTATGTTCTAGCTACTTCTATTTATTGCTACAATGTTCTAGGTTCAGAAGTGGGGTGTGATTACTGTTATTATGATTTGGGTACAGTCGCCAGAGAAGAATTCATTTTGATGCAGTTTTGATTGGTGAAAAGGTGATTGGTTGATGCAGAAATTTTTGATGTTTGATTGATGTTATTTATGGATCCAGTCTGAAAATTTATCAAAAGTGGTCCCTGGAAGGAAGAGAAGGTTGTAGTCTTATGCAGGTAGCAGCCTGCGTACTAGTATCTCAACTAGTACAAGAACTAAGGGGGTTGTAGCTCCTTTCGAGGAGAAGCTGGAAAACAAGAGAGGGTTGTAGCTCTCTACAGGTAGCAACCTGCGTACTGGTAAAGGACAACACCAATACAAAATCATTGTAAAAATAGGTTTCTAATTGAAAATATAGAGACATATTGCAGCAGGTGGTTTTTACCCACATTGGTTTTCCACCTTATATCTTGCTTCTTGTGTGTGACTGTCTTCTGCTCTATTTTTTTGTTCCTGGTTACTGTTTATATGATCCTGATGCACAGATTAATGTTCAACATCTGTAAAATATTTTAAATTATAAGTCTGTATGGTATACGCGGGTTTCCTTATCTGTAGTTGCATATATACGCAGTTTTCTCTAACTGAAGTAGCATATATGTTCTGGGTTTGAAAAATAAAATAATTGACTAGATAATACTGATTCACCCCCCCTCTCAGTATGATTTCCAACAATTGGTATCAGAGCGGGTCCTTCAGAAGAAGCTTGATCGCTTGAAGGAAGATCTATCATCATGAGCAACTACGAGAGAGAAGCATCAATCAGGCCACTAATTTTTTATGGGACCAAATTCGTCTATTGGAAGGTAAGAGTTACAACCTATCTTCAATCTCTTGGTACAGAAGTCTGGAATATCATAGATACAGGGTACACTTTTCCATTAGCAACTCCTACAGATTCAGCTGAGAAGAAGCAGTTTGAAACTAATGCAAATGTTGTCAATACGCTATTAAGATGTTTATCTCAATCAGAATTCGTCAAGGTTATGCAGTATAAAACCGAAAAAGAAATATGGGACAAGATCATTCTGAGTTATGAAGGAGATGAACAGGTAAAAAGAGCAATACTTCAAACCCTCAGAATTCAATATGAAAATCTCAGAATGTACAATGATGAAAGTGTGGCTAACTATTTCCTATGCATAGATGAGATTGTTAATTATATGAAAAATTTGGGTGAAGAAATAAAAGAGGCTGTTGTGGTTGAAAAGGTTCTTAGATCTTTGTCTTCTAAGTTTGAATCAAAAGTTTCTGCAATAGAAGAAAAGGAGAATCTACAGAAATTACCATGTCGCAAGTACGCAGAATTCTAACCGCTTATGAAATGAGGAAATGGGGACCATCAGACAGAAGAGAAGCCGCATTCAAGGCCTCAGGAAAAGGAGATTCTTATGACTCAAGACATATGTCAAAAGAAGAGGAAGAATCAAATTTTGTCAAGAACCTTCAACGGGGTGCTGGAAGATTCAGAGGTAAGTTACCTTTCAAATGTTTTTCTTGTGGAAGAGTCGGTCACTATGCTGCCAAGTGTCCTCATAAAGGTAAGGAACCTGTTAGATGGAACAAGAAACAGAATGTAAATAAGGAAAGCTATTACACTCATGAAGACAGTGATGGATTTTCAAATAGTGATGAAGATGAACAAGGTAATAATTATAGACTTTTAATGGCTTTTGAAGATGATGATTTCATGGATTCTATAGATGAAGAAGGTCTTTATGAAGAGATTTCTAAACTCAAAATTTGTTTAGAAGAGAAAAACATGATTATTGATACTCTGCAATTCCAATTGGCTGAAAGTGAAAAACATCATGAAAACTTAAAATGTGAAATAGTGGGACTTAGAAAAGAGATTGAGAAAACTAAAGCTCTTAATCTTAGATTTGTTAAAGGATATGAAACGTTAGATGAGATTATCAAAGTACAAAATTCTCCACTAATCAAGACAGGTCTGGGATATAATGAAGAAGCATCTCAAGCACAGAAGCCATCCACCTCCGAAAGTTATATTGATGCAGAAAGGAGAAGTGAACAAATTGACAATCAACAGTAAAGGCACAAAGCTACTCACCAGGTAAATCAGGAACATTTTTCTTCAAGAATGAACAAAGATCACCAAGTAAATTAGGGGCAATCTACTTCAAGGATAAACAGAAGCTACAACAGACCACAGGTAAATCATTCTCAATTTTCCTCAAGAATGAATGTCAATGAACACTACAATCGTTTGGTCCGCAGGGTTGATAATCGCAGGAATTTCTTCAATGGCCAATGTTTCTCTTGTCACAACTTTGGACACAAAGAATCTCAATGTGTTGCCTACAAAACTATCATGACTAGAGAAACTAAAAAACAGAGGAGTATGATTGGGATCATGAAAAGGACCTACAATAACTTTTCTGCTCTTGAAAATGAAATAGAATGTTCTATTTGTAATAATTTTGGTCATGAAGATTCTGAATGCAGGAGTAGGTTTCGACAGGAAACTCAGAAGGAGCAAGCCTCAAATATCAAAACATGGAGAATGAAAGAACCACAACCAGAAAGATGTGGTATAGCCTTATATGCAGAAGGGCAGGAAAATCAATGGTACATCGACAGTGGATGTTCAAAACATATGGCAGGTGATAAAGAAAAACTTCAGTCATATAGTGCCTTGGAGAAGGAGAAGAAGGTCTCATTTGGAAATGACACCCCTGCACTCATAAAAGGTAAAGGTTCTGTTCTTTTAAAAGAAAATTTCAAAGCAGGAAATGTTATGTATGTTGATGGCTTAAAGCATAATCTATTGAGTGTCAATCAGATGTGCAATCAAGGAAGAACAGAGGTAATATTCGATCAAATGGATGTAGTGTTCGTGATCTTGATATAGGAGAAACAGTGATCAAAGGCATAAGAACTCCAAATAATTTATACATATTCAAAGAAGGACAACAACAATGCTATCTGAGCAAGAATGATGAACACTGGCTATGGCACCGGAGGTTGGGGCATCTAAGCTTCTCACAGATAAGGAAAGCATGCAAATACCAGGCAGTTCGTGGTCTTCTAGACATCAGAATTGCAGATAATACAATATGAAAATCATGTCAATTTGGTAAGCGAACCAGAAGTAACTTCCCTGAGAAGGAAGGATTAGCTAGCAGGCCACTTGAGCTTGTCCATACTGATGTATGTGGTCCATCTAGGAAAAGGTCGCCTCGGGGAGAAGAATACTTTATATTATTCATTGATGGCTATTCAAGGATGGTTTGGATAGGACTGATGAAGCACAAAGATGAAGCCTTCGAAAAATTAAAATCCTTCAAAGCTTTGGTTGAAAACGAATCAGATCACAAAATTAAATGCCTCAGGTCTGATAGAGGTGGGGAGTTTACCTCAAATGAATTTTTCGATTTTTGCGAAGAACATGGAATAAGAAGAAAATTCTCTACAGCCAGGACTCCTCAGCAAAATGGAGTAGTTGAAAGGATGAACAAAATAGTTCAACAAATGGTTTGTTCTATGCTTGATGAGTCTGGAACTCCCGCAAATTTCTGGGGTGAAGCTGCATTTGCTGCAGTTGTTAGTCTCAACAAAACAAATGTCCGGGTGAACAGCACTCAAACCCCTCATGAACTCTGGTATGGTGAGACTCCTTCGGTAAAATATTTCAAAATTTTTGGAAGCAAATGCTATATCAAAAATACTGATGAACATCTTGGCAAGTTTGAACCTAGAGCAGATGAATGCATTCTCCTTAGTTACTCTCCCCACATCAAAGCATACAAGTGTTATAATAAAAGGCTTGGAAAAATTGTTGAAAGTATTGATGTAGTGGTTGATGAAGAAGAAAACACTCCTAGGCAGGTAAGATCTGAAGATTTCGAAGATGATGAGGACTATCCATCAACATCAAATTAGATTCATGATGAAGAAGAAACCTATGAAGAAGAAACCCATGAGGAACCTGAAGAACAAATACAGATAGAAGAAAAGACTCCATCCAGGTGTGTTCAGAAGAATCATCCAAAATCTCAAATTTTGGGGCAAAAAGAGGTAGGAATACAAAAAAGAAGAACAATTGCAAAAGCTTCAAGCTATTTGGCATTACTTTCCTCCACTGAACCCCAAAATGTAAGAGAGGCATGCAAAGATGAATGTTGGGTCAAGGCAATGGATGAAGAACTTGAGCAGATCAAAAAGAATAACACTTGGGAGTTGGTTCCTAGGCCAAAAGATAAGAATGTCATAGGGACAAAATGGATCTTCAAAAGCAAGTTGAATGAAAATGGGGAAGTGATTAGAAACAAGGCCAAACTTGTTTGTAAAGGGTATGCTCAACAAGAAGGAATAGACTTTGAAGAAACTTTTGCTCTCGTTGCTAGAATTGAGGCCATCAGAATGTTCCTTGCTCTCTCTAGCTTTCAAAAGTTCAAAGTATTTCAAATGGACGTGAAATCAGCCTTTCTGAATGGAGACTTAGAGAAGAAGTGTACATTGAGCAGCCAGATGGATTCATCCTTGGTAATGATCCAAATCTTGTATGCAAACTAAAGAAGGCTCTCTATTGTCTCAAATAGGCTCCAAGGGCTTGGTACTATCGTCTGGACAAATACCTTCATCAACAAGGTTTTTCAAAAGGATCATCAGATAGAAATATTTATATAAAAATTGAAAATAACAAATTTCTAATACTTGTTGTGTATGTAGATGATATCATCTTTGGCAGCAATGAAGAAGCTATGAGTCAAAACTTTGCCTTGGTGATGCAGAAGGAATTCGAAATGTCTTTGCTTGAAGAACTGACATATTTTCTTGGTTTACAAATCCAACAAAATAAAGGCGGTATCTTTTTATCTCAAACCAAGTATCTCAAGCAGATCTTGAAGAAGTATGGCATGGAAGATTCGAAACCAATATGCACTCCTATGGTCACAGGATGCAGCCTCAGTGCAAATGATGAATCAACAGTAGTGCATCAACCAACCTATAGGTCCATGATTGGAAGTCTGCTCTATTTAACAGGTACCCGACCAGACATCATGCATGCAATAGGAATGGTTGGAATATTTTAGGCAAATCCTAAGGAAACTCATCTTCAGGCAGTAAAGATAATTTTCAAGTATCTTCAAGGAACTCAAAGTTATGGCCTATGGTATCCTAGAGATACGGATCTCACTCTTCATGCTTATACAGATGTAGATTGGGCTGGAAGCGTGGATGACAGAAAAAGCACTAGTGGTGGTGCATTCTTTATGGGTTCCGGATTAGTATCTTGGTTCAGCAAGAAACAGAGTTCTGTTGCATTATCTACAACTAAAGCAGAATATGTGGTTGCTGCATCCTGTTGCACTCATCTCCTTTGGATGATGCAAACCTTGGAGGATTTTCAAATCACTTGTACAGAACCTATCTCCATCTTATGTGATAATACAAGTGCAATCAGCATTTCAAAGAACCCAGTCATGCATTCAAAGACCAGGCACATACCGATCAAGTATCATTTTCTCCGGGAACAAGTGCTAGGACAAAAGGTCAAATTGGAATATGTTCCCTCCAAGGAACAAGTTGCTGATATTTTCACCAAACCATTTCCCAGGGAGACATTTGAATACTTCAGACAAAAGCTAGGGGTTGTTGATGCATCATCCTGCTATTGAATCTTGTTTGTTGTATGCAGGTGGATACACGTAGATTTGTCGGTCTCTGTGGGTCAAATGGGTCTATCAGAGATCATCTAGCACAGGTTCAGGGGGAGCATATATTCTTCTAATGATGCATTGTTGGCATTATCTCAGAAGTCCTTGGTTTGATTTCTTAAGAGTTTTCTGGTGGAGTAGATCAATGTGTGCTTGTCTGAAGGTTGATTCTGTTGATAGTTGTTATTGTCTCTATGTCATGTACTTATTTTCATAGCAAGGTCATGTAATGACCTATTTTGGTTTCCCCACTAAGCCTGGGATGAATGAGTTTTGTCTATCTTGTGTATTCCCACTTGGATGGGAGATGGATGTATGTATGAGTCTTGATGATAGGAAGGTTACGTATAATGTATGGAGTCATGTTCTTTCTTGTAGAACATCTTTTTGTAGACAACATTTCAGCACAGAGCATATACAAAGGGGGAGCTCGTTCAGAGTTTTCAGCAGGTACTCAGGGGGAGTATGGTAGTCCGCCCCTTTGCCCTTGATGTCAAATGGGGAGAGTGATTGGTTGTTTTTGCGATCAAGTCCAAAGGGGGAGATTGTTGGCATTATGATACATATGTTGTACTTGATGGCAACCCGCTCATCTCAGATGATAAATTATAGTGCAGCAAAGTTCACGCACTTTCATGCAGAGAAAATTTCACGCACTTTCATGCAGAGAAAAGTTCACGCACTTTCATGTAGAGAAAAGTTCACGCAGAGAAAAGTTCCTTTCATGCAGAGAAAATTTCACACACTTTCATGCAGAAAAAAGTTTCTTTCATGCAGAGAAAAGTTCACGCACTTTCATGTAGAGAAAAGTAAATGCACTTTCATGCAGAGAAAAGCGCACGCTCATGGGAAATCTTATGGTTGATTCATGGTATTAGTCCGACATTTTTTTATCCTATGGTTTTGGTCCATGGTATTTAGTCCTTGGTATTTGAACCTATGGTTTTGGGCCATGGTATCTCGTCATAAGTGATGATCCCAAGTAATGGGTCCATGGTATTGAATTGTTATGGTTTTTGGTCCATGGTATTGTGAAAGGCCTAAGGCTATAAAAGAGGAAGGAGATCATTTGGAAAGGCATCTTCTGAATCATTGAATATCTGATAAAGTGCTAGATCTGGAATACTGTGATTGCGTTATGGTGCAGATCTGGATTTGAATGAAGAAGGAACCTGAGCGCAAGGAGAAGGATAAGTTCTATTGATGGGTCAAAATCTTAAGGCTGGAATAGTGGATCTCTATATGATTTTGATCTGTGATATGTGGCACATGCTTGATCAATAAATCTAATAATCTGGGTTAACTAATATCTGAATGTTTGAAAGAATGAATTTATAGATCTGCACACAGGTTTCTGAATAGTGAAGTAGTGTACATCTCTTGATTTATGTTCTAGCTGCTTCTGTTTATTGCTACAATGTTCTGGGTTCAGAAGTTGGGTGCGATTACTATTATTATGATCTGGTCTGTGAATTTATGAAACTTGGTCCCTGGAAGGAAGAGAAGGTTGTAGTCTTCTGCAGGTAGCAGCCTGCACACTAGTATCTCAACTAGTACAAGAACTAAGGGGGTTGTATCTCCCTTCTAGGAGAAGCTGGAAAATGAGAGAGGGTTGTAGCTCTCTGCAGATAGCAGCCTGCGTACTAGTAAAGGACTGCACCAGTACAAAATCATTGTAAAAAGAAGTTTCTAATTGAAAAGATAGAGACATATTGCAGCAGGTGGTTTTCACCCACATTGGGTTTCCACCTTATATCTTGTGTTCTTGTGTGTGATTTTCTTCTGCTCTATTTTTCTGTTCCTGGTTACTCTTTATATGATCCTGATGCACAGATTAATGTTCAACATCTGTAGAATATTTTAAATTATAAGTCTGTATGGTATACATAGGTTTCCTTATCTGTAGTTGCATATATACGCAATTTTCTCTAACTGAAGTAGCGTATATGTTCTGGGTTTGAAAAAGAAAATAATTGACCAGGTAATACTGATTCACCCCCCCTCTCAGTATTATTTTCAACATGTAGCTCCTTCCAATAGTGTCTAGTAAACAATTAGTGGTTGTTTATCCTTTCAGTGGTAGATGATAAACTAGGGGTTGTAGCTCCTTTTAGTTGTAGCTGATAAATAGGGAGTAGTATCTTCCTTCTGGTTGTAGCCAAAGAAATTTGTAACCACAAGTAGAAGCTTTCCTTTGTGGAAATAATTGAAGTGAATTTTGAAGAATTTATGTGTTCTATTTTTTATTATAATGGTTGATTCTAGTTATGCTGATATGAATTGTTGCTCAAGTATTTATTAGTGTTCTAGTAACCTTTACTAGTGAAAGAAAAATTAAAAATTCCTACAATACTGATTCACCCCTGGTCATTATTGTCCTAGTTTCTAACATTCTATTGAAAGATGAAGGTGGAGTGATAAGGATGTTTTCGGTTTTAGGGTTTCTCATGCAACTTTTTTTGGTTTTGATCCTAAAACCTTGGATTTTGAACTACTCTAGTACTAGAATTTGAATTTCAATTGCCACTCTGTCACTCTATGGTTTCCCTCCCCTTTCCAAGTGAGCGGTTTGAACAACATATATTTTGTTATAGGAAATTCTTGGTTTCCAAAATGAGAATTGATAATGTGGACTGTGAATTGGATTTTCATGTAGTTTGGAAGTTACTCCAAGCCCTAGCGTTAGAGGGTTGGAGGTCAAAGTGCCACAAGTAGGCATGTGGGCTTGGAACCCAAGCATGGGGTTTTGCACCCATCACAATTTGGGTCAAAACCATGATGAATTTGAGAAATATAAAATTTGAGGTAATAAAGCTTGGTGAGACAATTCCAATGCTCCAAATATCACTCAAATTAGAGCTCTAGAAATGAAGTTATTAATTTTTGGAGTTGACAATTAATTATGGATAGCCAAAGTCATCTAGGCTTGGTGAATTTGTCCAAGAGACATGTCTCTTCTCGGTGAATCTGAGATTGGTAGGATTTGCACGAGTGGTATATAATCCAAGAGGATGAGTGCTTATAGGACTGAGCTAGTGGAGATCATGTAGGCTAAGAGGGATTCTAGCCTTAGAGGGAGAAATCCTATGGATTGTTGGGATCTTCGAATTGAAATATGACAAGGAAAAAGTAGTACCGAGATTTTCGGATTCATTCTCTAGGGTATGTTGTAGTGATGGATGCCAGATGGGCTAGTGTCATCATCGGATAATGATGGTTACTTCCTAGTCTTGGAAGTACCTCCCTCTCTAAGAGGGAGTGTTGATTTTGTTGTAGCTTGGAAGGTACTCCAAGTGCTAGTGCTTGAGGGTTAGAGGTAAAAGTGAAATAAGTAGGCTTATGGGCTTGGAACCCAAGCATTTGGTTTTGCATCGATTGGGATTTGAGTAAAAAATAGGATTAATTTGAGATTTAGAATATTTGAGGTGATAGAAATTGGAAAGATGATTCCAATGCTCCAAAGATCACTAAAATCGGACCTCTCGAAACGAAGTTACGAATTTTTGAAGCTGACAATTAATTATGGACATCCAAAGTCATGTAGGCTTGGTGAGTTTGTCCTAGAGACATGTCTCTTCAAATGAATCATGGATCCATCTTGATGTGTATATATAGAGGTGGAGAGGAGTCATTCCAATCATCCAAGAGAATCATTCATAGTGAAAATAATACCTATGGAAGATGCAACTCAAGTAGAGAAAGCCAAGGAGCATATTAGGAAAATGTGATACCTTTTATGGAGGCTGAGGAGTAGAAGAGGACAAGGGGTAGCTTGGGCTTTTCCATGTCCAACTGAGGACACAGATATTTGGTCTTGACGGGTTACATGGCAACATGGGCTAGGAGTTCTAGTGGATTGGTGGTGAGCCTGATGAACAACAGTGTGTTGCAGGGAAGATTATTGATCATGGACTTCCGTTGATTTGTCATGGATGTTTGGGACAACTCAAGGGTTTATTTTTCTTGGAAGAGATTGGATTGATCAATATGGCTTCCTGTGATGGACTACAAGTTGGTAGGATAAAGTCTTCATCACAATCATGATGTTGCATATCTAAGATTGGTTGGATTTTGACAAATGGTATTTGATACAAGAGGATGAGTGTTTGTAGCACTGAGGCAGTGGAGATCATGTAGGATTAAAGGGAGTATATCTTTAGAGGGATAATCCCTATGTAGGTTTGGGATCTCCAGGTTTAGATATGATGAGGCAGAGGCATTACCGAGATTGCCAAATTCATTCTACAGGGTATGTTGCAGTGATGGATGCCAGATGGTTTAGTGTTGTCGTTGGATGATGATGGTTACTTCCTAGTCTTGGAAGAACCTCCCTCGCTAAGAGGGAGTGTTTATTTTTGTGTAGCTTGTGAGGTACTCCAAGCCCTAGTGTTCAAGGGTTGAAGGTCAAAGTGCCACAAGTAGGCTTGTGGGCTTGGAACCCAAGGATGGGGTTTTGCACCCATCATGGTTTGGGTCAAAACTGTGATGAATTAGAGATTGAGAAAATTTCAGGTGATAGATCTAGGCTATATGATTCCAACGCTCTAAAGATCACTCAAATCAGAGCTCTAGAAATGAAGTTATGAATTTTTGAGTTGAAAATTAATTATGGACAACCAAATTCATGTAGGCTTCGTGAATTTGTCCAAGAAACATGTATCTTCAAATGAATTCGTGGAGCCCTATTCATATATATATATATATAGATATATAGATATATAGATATATATAGGTGGATAAGAGTCATTCTAATAATCCAAGCGAAACATTCATACTAAAAATAATACCTGTGGAAGTCACAGCTCAAGGAGAGAACGCCGAGAAGAAGATTGGGCAGATATGAGACCTTTTATGGAGGGCAAGGAGCAGCAGATGCCAAGTGACAACTTGGGTTTTACCTTTCTTAGTTGAGGACATGGAGATGTGGTCTTGATAGGTTACATGGTGAGATGGTTTGGGTGTTCTGGTGGATTGGTGGTGAGCCTCGTGAACAACAGTTTGTTGTAGAGAAGATTACTGATCATGGACTTTCGTTGATTTGTCATGGATGGTTAGGACAACTCGAGAGTTTATTTTGCTTGAATGAGATCAGGTTGATTGACATGGATTCATGTGATCGACTATAGGTTGTAAAAATAGAGTCTTCATCAGATCATGATGTTGCATATCTGAGATTGGTGGGATTTGCATGAGTGGTATTTGATCCAAGAGGATGAGATCTTGCAAGACTGAGCCAATGGAGATCGTGTAGGCTCAGAGGGAGTCTAGCCATAGAGGTAGCATCCTTATGAAATTTTGGGATCTTCAAGTTCATATATGATGAGGAAGAGGCGCTACCTATATTTATGGATTCATTCTACAGGGTATGCTGCACTGGTTGATGCTAGATGGGCTAGTGTTGTCGTTGGATGATGATGGATACTTCCTATTCCTGCAAGTACCTCCCTTGCTAAGAGGGAGTGTTTATTTTTCTGTAGCTTGGGAGGTACTACAATCCCTAGTGTTTGAGGGTTAGAGGTCAAAGCACCATAACTAGGCCTGTGGGCTTGGAACCCAAACATGGGGTTTTTCACCCATCAGGGTTCGGGTCAAAACCATGATGAATTTGAACTTGAGAAAAATTGAGGTGATAGAGCTTGGCAAGATGATTCCAACACTCTAAAGATCACTCAAATTAGAGCTCTAGAAACGAAGTTATGAATTTTTTAAGTTGACAATTAATTGCGGACAACCAAATTCATGTAGGCTTGGTGAATTTGTCCAAGATACATGTCTCTTCAAATGAATTGGTGGAGACCTCTTTATGTCTATATATATAGGTGGGGAGGGATCATTCTAATAATCCAAGAGAAACATTCATAGTGAAAATAATACCTGTGGAAACTGCATCTTAAGGAGAGAAGGTCGAGGAGCATATTGGGAAGATGTGAGACCTTTTATAGAGGCCAAGGAGAAGTAGCGGTTGAGGGGAAGCTTGGTTTTTCCATGTTCAATAGAGGACATGGAGACGTGGTCTTGACAGGTTACATGTCAAGATGTGTTGGGAGTTCTGGTGGATTGGTGGTGAGCCTCGTAAATAACAGTTTGTTATAGGGAAGATTACTGGTCATGGATTTGCATTGATTTGTCATGGATGTTTGGGACACGTCGAGGGTTTATTTTTCTTGGAAGAAATCAGGTTGATCAAGATGGCTTCATGTGATGGACTACAGGTTGGTAGGATAGAGTCTTCATCAGATCATGATGTTGCATAGCCAAGATTGGTTGGATTTGCATGGGTGGTATTTTATCCAGGAGGACGAGCTCTTATAGGACTGAGCCAGTGAAGATCATGTAGGATCAAATGGAATGTAGCCTCAGAGGGAGAAGACCTGTGGAGGTTTGGGAACTTCAAGTTCAGATATAATGAGGTAGAGGAACTATCCAGATTCTTAGATTCATTATACAGGGTGTGTTGTAGTGATGGATGCCAGATGGGCTAGTGTTGTCATCAGATGATGATGGTTACTACCTAGTCTTGGAAGTACCTCCCTCGCTAAGAGGGATTATTGACTTTTTGTGGCTTAGGGGGCACTCCAAGACCTATTGTTCAATGGGGTGAGGTCCAAGCACCACAAGTAGGATTGTGGGCTTGGAAACCAAGCATGGGGTTTTTCACCCATTGGGATTTGGGTCAAAACCATCATGAATTTGAGCTTGAGAAAATTTGAGGTGATAGAGCTTAGTGAGAGGATTCAAATGCTCCATGGACCACTCAAATCAGAGCTCTAGAAACAAAGTTATGAATTTTTGAAGTTGACAATTAATTATGGATAGTCAAAGTCATGTAGGTGTTAACACCCAGGTTGTTCCCTATGACTCCCAAGGGAATACGACCGGGGTAACCACTAACCAATCTTTGGACTACAGCTTCTAGCCCAGCTGTAATCAGAGAGGGCTCTCTCTATAAGGTTTGTCATTGTTTTAATGGAGTTTTAGGCTAGTTATGAAGTAAAGGTTTGTTTGTTTTGTGTTTGGTTGGGAGGATGTTTTCTGATAGTTTTGAAGTGTTATCTGCAGGTAAATTAATCCATTGGGAAATGGGGTCTGTGGCTATTGTTTCCTTGAGATCCTGGTTTAGTGCAGCTGGAATTACAAGGCCTATATATATTTCATAAAAGAAACTGTAAATTGTGAGGGTGAAGTGTGAATCAACTAGTGAAGAGCAGTTAAGAATTCTTCACTGAGCTGGGATGTGAGAAAGGGATCTATTACATAGGAGCAATACCTGAATTCCTGAAATAATAGATCTCTGTGATGATATAATGTGAAAGGTAGCAATTAAGAATTACACTTTCATTACCATAACTGAAGAAAACATTGATAATAGCTTAGATTGAGCTCAGGGTAATCTGTGATTAAATCCTGAGACTATTCTTTTTCCTTGCTATTTAGATATTTTAATACATGGAGAACATGAATGATATATGAAAGATAACAAACATATAACAGAGAGTAACAAGAAAACTTATTGAGCCATGAAATACGAAGGAATCCTGCAACATTCAGCCATACACTAGCAAGACATCAAGAGACACAACGCTTTGGAAATCACATCATCCTTTGTATTAGTTGTCTGAAGATTTACAATAGAAGAGGTACATAATAGATATCAAGATATTTCTTACATCCAGAGTCCAACCCCTGCTAACAAATGCGAGGGGGAATATATAGAAGTCTATTACAAAATATCTCAGGTATTGAGTCATCTGAGAGGGAAAATATCTCAACTAACTCGTTCAGAGATTGCAGATGAAAAGTTATTGCAATCTTTAATGAACTATAAAGGCTCTTAACTCCTGTCAGAACAATCTTGACCTTCGGGGCTCACGGAGTCGGTTGAGTGTTTTGATATAACTGCTGAGTGACGTGTCTGTGCAGCTGTAACTTCCTGTGTCTTCTTGGCCCTGTCACCTGTGAGTGTTGATGCTGCTGTGGTGGCCGAAAACCTGTGCTGAGTTGGCTTAGCCTCTTTCTGCGTACCTGCTGATGTGTCTTTGTCCTGTTGTGTATGAGACTCAGAATATCTCCAAAAGGCAAAATCACAATTACTAACTTTGGTTTAACAGTAATCGTATCAACTCTTCCCATACCTCTGATGAAGGCAACTAATGTTTCAAAATTGACCCCATGGTCTCATCAGCCTCTGTATATTTATAAAAATGAGGGGGCTCCTCAAATAAATGTGTAATTTCACTCCTAATAAAAAATAAATTTTCTACTCTATTAAAGAGGATCTGCCCTGTTACTGGTCCTGCTTCTGTTGATGCACTGGCTGCCTCTGAAATTTGAGTTGCTGCAAAATTGTTTACTCTCTTAGCATATTTCTCATGTGAGAGTAACTTCCCTGATGGATCCAATGGGCTAGGAAGCCCCCTGTCCTGTAATGCCCTAAACCTGTTCTGGAATTTATTAATATATGCTTGCATGTCCTGGGTTCTTCTTTCCAGGGTCTGAATCAGGTTTCTTAATGTCAGGACTCTTCTGATTAGTGAGATGGTCTCTGTCCTGTTTCCAATTCCTATTTTTATTAGCTGGGAGCTTGTCCTGTAGTTTAGCACGTCTATCATCCTAGTGGCAATCTCAGGCATACTGCCTAGAGATGCCCTTGCCCTTTGTATCTCTTTGCGTGCTCTTCCAATGAGCGCTATTTGCTCATGTATTGCCTCAATATACTCCCACTGGTCTGTTATAGACTGGTCAATATTGCCCCAGATGACCCTTTTAAGCTCTGATGTAACTTTGTCCAGTGTGAGCTCTTTTTCTAGCTCAGCAATCCTTTTCTTGAGGGCCTTTACCTCCCTCTCTCTCTCAGCCACGTTCTGTTTTGATTTGTCATATTTTTCATTTATTTTTGCCAGATTGTCCTGGGCTTGGCTCAGCTCAGACATCTGGGACTCCAAGACCTGAATTTCTTTCCTCAGCTTCTGCATGT
>APFE030643298.1:0-15417 GCA_000404065.3 Pinus taeda
CCTAGAGGATTGGAGTCCTTAAGTATACCAGGTTAGAGCCTGAACTAGCTAAGAGGGTTGGTTCCCTATAGTATTGGAGTTGTCAAGAAGACCAAGTTGACTGGTAGATTGAAGATTGGAGTCTTCATCTAGTGTTGGAGCCTTGAAGTAATATTGTACTTGATTCATTGTAAAGAGGATTGGAGTCCTCCTCAATCTTATTAATATAATTATTTATTTATATTGTTCATTTTATGTTAAGTTGATCTTAATTGGCATAAAAAAATAACAATTGTAAAAGAAATATTGATTCACCCCCCCCGCCCAACGCCCCTGTACTATTTCCAATAATATTAATGTTAGGAAAGTTCAAAATTCACATAGTTAGACAAAATTTCTATACCTAAAATGTATATATTAAAAAATTTATTTAATTTTCCTACATTTCATCTTTTTACACCATCTTTAAATTCATTGCATAAGCTGCCCTAATCTATTAGGTATGTGTTATATTTTTTTGCATGAATACTTCCATACATTTTATGATCTATTAGACACAATGAGGGGGTCACATGGGTGGGTAGCGCTAGAGCCAAAGCCCCCCATACATAGGGAATGGAACCTCCCCTACATAGGAGTTTGGTGGCAGTGCCCCAAAAGATATTTTTTGGTTGGCTTTTTGCCTTTTGTAGGTTTTTGGTGCATCATAGTTTAGTGCATGGAATTGTAGTTTTAGTTAAGGAACTATGGATTTTTTCCAATCCAAGATAAATGGATTGGTGGTTTATGGGTTCAGTAGAGTATATTATTATTTACAATATTATAATACCATATATATATATTATATATATATATATATAATATATATATATGGTATATAATAGGTTAAAGAAGAATATACTCAAAAATATTTTTGGATTTCCCGATTTGGGTTTTTAGGGTAAATCATTTTGTTAATGTGGGGTTTCCATTCCATATTTTTTTGTTTTATTAAGCATATGTTAAAACCAATTAACTTTACAGGGTTAAAATTTACATAATCATCCCTGCAAGTTAACAAATTGATATTTTTCTAGGTTTGCATTGCCACTAATACATCATGAGAGAGAATCATTAGCTTGCACCCACTCTCTATCGTAACAAAATGAGTCCAATAGTAGGGTAGAAGATGGGGGTAAGAGTCCTTATGATCCCCTAAGAACTAAGGTCACTCATTATGCTTGGAAACTTGGAAACACTTCAAACAACCTAGCTAATTTTTAGCTCTCTTAAAAAGAATATTGTCGATAATTGAGGAAGGATTATAGTCTCTAATTGTGTTAGGTGATTCAATGTTGTTCATCTAGGCATAAACCAAGGGGGGGCTTTGAGGGTAATCAAATTACATTTTGTCTTATTGTAAATCGTATCACACTCAAATTTAATTCAACAAGTAAATTTTTACCATATAAAATTAGATCTTCATGAGGAAGTAGATTATTGGGCCATGTTTGGAATGATGCTTAAGCATGGGGAGCTATATGTCTATGGGGTTATTGGGATTTATTGGATTTCATGAGGCACTCACTCACTACCCATGTCTCTATTGTGTGCACCAAATGGCATTCCTGTCAATATAGTGATGGGATGATTGAGGGTTGGATGAGAGGATGCAATGTGATGATATGGCATGCTTGTTTTGGTTGTGTTTTTGTGGGAACTACATCAAGATATAGTGTTATTGTTTGGGTGGAAGATGTCGTCATAATGACTCCATTTGGTTTGAAGGAATGTTTATGAGGGATGCAATGAAAGTATTCCAACCTTAATTCCTAAGTCCTTACTCAATTAGTAGAAAAAAACCTCTACTTTCCCTCAATTTATAGGGATCAGTACCATTACAAGTAATTTTTCAGTATAGATTCAAATCTCTCTTATAGAAGTTTGATTTTCATATCACCAAGCATCCACTAGATTCTTGTTCTTATTTTCTATTGAGGTTGAAAATACTTAGGTTCTCATCAATTTTTATATTCCATTGAATACCCTAAAATAGTTAATAGAGAGGAGTATTGTTTTCAGCTCCAATTTGATATGGTCTATTTCCTACAACTTCTTTCTATTTATAACTTTTCCTCCCTTTTTACAAGAGTTTGATGCAAAAAACATTATCCAAAGATGTCAAAAAGTTTTTGCAGAGGAAAGAAGAGGCAACTCAATCAATTTTGGTAAAGTTTGATGAAATAAAGCATAATGCAATTATTCATAATGCCAATGTTATGAATATTTTTTAGACTTAGAGTCTGTATGTGGATAGTATTGAAGATTAGTGTGGACTCCTAACATCCCTCCTTCTAGCTCAAAGAATGGGGGATTTAACACTAGGCTTAAGCCTCGTAGAGATAGGACATGATGGGGCATTGAGCAAATGAAAAACACATAAATGAATCTTTTCATCATTCCAAGACTCTAATGGAAATCAAAGATCAATAATCCTGGGTTGGAAGTTAAAAAAAATGTTACACCTAATGAATTTTATTATTACTTACATTCGAAGTGATTTTGTTAAAATAGAAGCATGTGAACACTTATGGAAATCTAGGTTGTTAAACAACCCTATAGATATAATTACAACTTATATATAAGCTATTTTTTTTAAATATTTGAATTTACTGCCAACATTGTACTACAAGTTTAGTTAATAGCTTTGGCACAACCATTTTGAATAATATAAATTATGTTTTAGTTAAAGTAAAAGAAAAAAATAGCATGTGTCCACTAGGTGTCTCATCAACACACCATGTTAGGGTCCCACCCTACCCCTTATTCATGTCATGGGATCACGTCATAGTCAAGAGTCAATAAAGCCCATATTAATATTTGTAAGTGGTTAACCGGCAATTAATGAAGGGACCACAGTTAGTTGCAAATGGGCGGTAGTATTAAATAAAGGGTAAATGGGCGGTAGTATTAGATAGATGGTATTAATAAAACCCACGGTATTGACCCGTGGTATTTCATGTATGAGTCATATATAAAGGATAGAGACTCCCTGCGAGGAGTATCGTGTCTTGTTTTGTAATCGAGCTCTGCTCTATTGGAGGTTGCCCCCTCGAAGAGGCCTGTGAACATTTCTCTCTGAGTAATAAAATCATTGCTATTCTGTGTTCTGGGTATATTTTCTTCGCATATTCTATGTTCTGGGTATTTTTTCTCGCATATTCTCTGTTCAGTATTGCTTTGTAGGTTAAGAAGCATAACAGAGAAACGAAAAGCGCCAATGTACGACGGTGGGACCCACGGCCTGGAAACCGGTGGTTTGATCAGGGCACCCTTGAACAGTAAGAGGTTTTGGAGGAGGCGAAGCAATCACGCTCAGCGATCGACGTGTGGTAGCGAAGGTGAGAGAAAAACCGACGTGATTGCGCGTTATCGGTCGAGCAAGTCAATTGCACTTGAAGTGTGTATGATGTCGGATCTTGAGGAGCCCAGATCGGACGGCTGAGATTGCGCCCGATGAAAAGAAGCAGAATCGACAGGAATTAAGCCACGATTTAAAGGGATTTGGAATCCATTTGACCACCACGGTGGAGAAAGAATGTATCCACGACATAACCAAAGAAACGAATCGACGAGCGGGCTGGCACTGTTCCAATGAGGACACGTGGCACTTCTCGAAGCATTCATGCTGACATCGAACAGGGAACTACATGCACAACTGCAGAAGTAGGATCGATGCAGGCGGGAGAGGAACCAAACAGGCATAGGATCGAATGGTTAAATCCATGACCAGAGACAGTTAGAAAAGAGAAGGAATAGAGAGGAGTCCAAGCGACCAAGAGAGATAGTGAACAGTGAACCCCGAGAGGAGGACTGAACACAGAGAGCAGTAAAGCCAAGCAAAGGAGACAGAGGGCCAAGCTAACCACAGGCAGCATCGAGCACCAGAGAGCTTGAAGATTCAAGCCTTCCTATAGAGGAATCTGTCTGGATTGAGCATCACAGTTGGATCTTTCCATTGTAGACCAAGGGTCACAGAGATGGTAGGAAGAACAAGAGTCTGTGTACTCCAAGTGGCTTGGGGAATCCAATAACCAACCTACCTAGCAAAATCTTCTTCAGGAGAACTCACATTGAGTCCCTGTATTGTAATTTCTCTGCTGAAATACACAATAAAACAAGTCCACCACTGAAGCTGGACTAGAGATGTAGCCCTGGAGAATAGGTTGAACTCCTTATTAAAAACTATTTTGTGTCTTTGTGTTGCTTACTGTATTTCTCTGCTATCTTTCCATTTAAATTTCTATGTATTGGAAATTTGATCGATCTGTTGCTTAAATAACACAGAACACACACACCAGCACATGAGTCTGTAATACCTTTTGTTTAATAAATCTTCAACTGAGGTCACTCATAGGGTGATTATCAGATCACTTGCTAAGTCATAAATTCCTAATTTGGCTTATGAGCTATTGGATTTACTCTTAGTGTTATAGTGGTAACCTTGGATAATAAAAATAGGGAAATAAACTTTAGTGTTAATCTTGGTGGAATAATGTATTAAGTTAATAATTTTTCACTAATTATATATTCTAACTATGTTTACATCTTATGCAAATAGAATTCCTCAATCCATTTAATTAATTTTAGAATTTACTAGAGTGTGACTCTACATTGATTACAAGATTTAGCTCTTATAATCTCTATTTTTCAACTTTATAGCCATAAGATGATTTGTATACATGTCAATATACCTTCATCTAAGTTGAGTTGGAGTGTTTAAATATCTTGCAATGTGTATTGACTTTCCAAACACATATTTTCAGTGTCACGATTTAAACCATAGGGTCAATGACTATTGAATTAGTTTGGTGCTTATGATGAAATCCATTTATGCTATTTTATTATGTAATGTTTACAACATTTTAACATTTCAACTTCCTCTTATTAGTCATTTCATCATAGTTTCAATTATAACCTTTTAACTTCATAAGGATGTAAGATTTCAAAGTATTTATATTATTTGTGTGATAATTTATGATTGAATGGTTAAGCTAAGAATTTGCAGTTGAACCTCTTAATAACTTGTGATGACCACTATTTATACTAAAGAAATAATAGGGAGCCTATCCTTATTCAACTTGGGAAAGCAATGTCTATAATCTAAATATCTAATCATGATTTTAGATTCTAGACTACAGGAAAGTACATCAAGTTTCAATCACGCTAATAACTAAGGAATGTTGCATTTGATTTTAAATGATTGGTTATTAGATATTTAATATTTACTCAATTTTATTCCAATTCTAATACAAAATGATACATGATACAATCCTAATATGATGAATGGAAAATAGCTTTATAGTTTAAACATTCCAAGAACTTAACATTAAAAATAAGGTGGATTGATTTTTTAAATAAATTAATAGTTCCTCATTCCCTAAACTTAGGATTTCCATATAATTGAAAAAATGAAGTTAAGAAACTATGAAAATGTTAATATGTTCAAAGTGATGGGAATATAAGTCATTAACTCGTAAAAAATACATTTAGCTCATTATACTTGTGATTTCTTATGTTACTGCAATTATCACTTGATAACATAGTTTGCAAATTAAGAACTTATAATAATCTGTAAACGACAATAGTTTATGGACCCATGGTATGTCAGGACCCATGGTATGTCAATGAATTATTGGAGCTTTAATTTAATAAAAGTGTCTTTAAATTAATTTAATGATCATAAATTATTTACCCTAGGAGTGTAGTGCACAAATGGATCCTTTCACTAAAAATCGTGGATCAAATATAATTTTGTTTTTAAAAAAGATTTTCAAATCATTTTCAATCATTTCAAGTGTCTACAAACACAATATTGTTAACATAATCTCATAATTAACCATGCGAAAATGTCTTAACAAAAGGATCCCAAAGAATAATATAAATTGTAAATTTTTAAATCACAATATTTTCTTATCACTTGATGAAAGAGAGATGGATGTAGGTAGAGAAAGGTTTATGTTCTCCTTGTAAACCATGTTTTTTTGTAACTAAAATGGTTAATTTTTATTGATAGAAATTTGATCAGGCATAGCCTAAACGACCATTACAATTTCCAATAATAACTAGTGCACTCTTTCCGTTTAAGGAATGATTGCCTTGATCGGAGGTTCTGCATTTATGTTGATCATTCCTTCTTGTAGAGAGCATCCAATATTTTCCAATTTGTTCGTGTCTTTGCTTAGTCCTCTGAGAATATGACATGTTTGTGCCGAATGGAGGTCTTTCAGCATTCTGTTTACTCTTGCTAGCTGTTTGTTCAGTGCCGGATCCTTGAGTCTTTTCTTTTTTACCATTGTTTTTATCAGCAATTCTAAATCGCCTATGATTAGGATTTCATTTGGGTTTTCTTTTCTAGAAATTTGGCAAGCTTTTCAAAGACTGAGAATTTCAACTTGATTGTTAGTTTTCAGTCCCAGGCCCCAGCTGAATTCATATTTTTTCCCATTCTGATGGAAGATCACACCTCCTGCTCCTGACTTCCTGGGGTTGCCTTTTGAGGCTCCGTCAAAGAAAATGGTACATTTGTCCTGGGATTTCCACCACTTGTGGAAGTTGTCCTCAGATTCACAGATCTGCCATCTTTCCTTTTGAATTGGGTGCTTAATTGCTGGTTGTCTGTCTTTTCCTGTGTAGTCTTCCAACCACGCTCTTTCTTCACTTCTTAGGGAGTTGTCTTCCTTTGCTGTATAGTGATTGAGAGTTTCTAGGAGGAGCTTCTTTGCCTGTTCTACCACTTTCATTGCTGGCAGCTCGGTGTTGTTGAAAATAATCTCGTTCCGTGCTAACCAGATTTTCCAACAAACATATTTTGGAGCAGCTATCCACACTTTTTGCCAAATTGATTTGCTGACAATGCTGTGGGGATAGCTGGCATTCCAGGATGTAAACATGGAGGCTATCGAGCTTTGAGAAGGGGGGCTCACATTCAGTCCGAAGAAGAATATGGACCATACCTCCTTCGCAAAATCGCACACTATGAGCATATGATTTGCAGTTTCCAGTTCCCTTTTGTAGAGGGCGCATCTGTGTGGCCCTGATGTACTCCTTTTGCGCAAATTTTCTCCCGTTAGAATTTTGTTGTGAAATAGTGTCCAAAAAAAGAAATTGATTTTAGGGATGCTGAAGCTATCCCAAATCTGCTTTTACACAATTTCCTGGTGTGGTGTATCTTGTTTGCTTTGCATTTGATAATAACCTTGGCTTGTTGTGTACACTTCGCTCTTGCCCCAGCCCCAAATGTCTTCGGCTTTGATGTGTACTGGAGCAAAATCAGAGATTGCGTTGATGAGGGCAGCCAACTGAGTTTTTAATTGCTCTAGAATTCTGGGAACTTCCATATCTGCCAATTACCATTGTTGTCCCATTCTGATAAATCCTCAATTTTTCTGATGCCTTTTTCTCTGAGGCAGTCTCTGATCTCAACGATCTCCATTTTTTCGATAAGAGGGCGGTGTCCCGTTTTGCAGTCTTTCCATAATTTGGTTTTTTTCCCATTGCCAGGGATGCGGTATAAATGGCTTCTGAAAAATTCTATACCTTTGATGCACAATTTCCAGGCCTGCGTGCCTTTTGAATGTTTCCCCGTCTTGTAAGTTATGATGGTCTGGTTCTTGAGGTATTTCTGCTTGAAGATTTGGCTTACTGGATGGTTTGGCTCAACGTAGAGTTGCCATAGCAATTTGCAACCCAGTGCCAAGTTTGCATGCACATGATCGCAAATTTGGAGACCTCCTTCCGCCAACGGTATTTTCAATGTTTCCCAGCAGATTAGGTGGAATCGATTGGTGTTTCCTCGCCCACCGTTCCACAGAAAGTTGCATATGTATCTGGAAATTTGATCTGAAATGAATTTAGGAGCCATCATAAGGGAAGCTTGAAATGTGGGCAAAGCCGAGAGGATAGATTTAATTAACGTGAGTTTGCCACCTGTAGATAACCAGAAGCCTCCCCACGCTGCTATCTTCTTCTTGAATTTTGAGATTACTTCCTCCCACAGGTGATTTCTATTAGAGCCCAGCGTTATTGGGAGACCCAAATATTTGATTTTCTCCCATTCTATGTGCCCTGTATATCCCAAGTCTTCTGCCATTTTCCCAATTGAATGTTGGTCTGTATTCCAACCATAAACCACACTTTTCTTCTCACTTACCAGTGCGCCCGTGATGCTACAGAATTTCTGTAAAATGGTTCTGAAGGCAGTTTCTATCCTTGAAGAGGCCCCCCCAGCAAGAGCGAGTCATCGGCGAAAAGTGCATGATTCATTGGTTCTATACCTTTCTCGATTCTGATCCCTGGTATGCTGCCTTTTTGTTTTTCCATAGTTAGCTTCCTACTTAAAGAATCTGCCATCAGGATGTAGAGAAAGGGTGAAAGGGGATAGCCCTGTCTCAAGCCCCTGATGGCTAAGAAGAAATTTGCAGGTCTTCCATTTATCATTGGTGCTATCCATATCTTCTCCAGGTAGGCTTTGATTAGGTTGATGAAGTCCTGGTTGAAACCAAAAGATGATAGAACCCTGTACAAAAAAGATCGATTAACTCTATCAAAGGCATTACACATATCCAGTTTGATTAGCATACCTTGTTCTTTTCGCAACTGACTTGAGTGTAGAGATTCCTGAACTTGGATGACATTATCTAGAATGTGTCGCCCTTTCACAAAACCACCTTGAGCAAGAGAAATTAATTTTTGAAGTAATGGTTTGATTCTATTTGCTAGCAACTTGGCCAATATCTTGTAGGATGAGTTACATAATGAAATAGGTCTGTATCTATCGAATGAACCTGGGTTTGCTTCCTTTGGAATTGGGGTGAGGAAAGTGGAGTTTATGCCGCCTCTAACCTTTGCCTTCCTCATGAAACCCTGAACCATTCTCAGAAGATCAAATTTGATTATCTCCCAGCATATTCTGTAAATGTGAATTGAAAATCCATCGGGCCCGGGAGCTTTATCCGGCTCCATGGACCATACTATGTTTGATATTTCTTCTTCTGAGACTGGTCTTAGAAGGGTTTCGTTGTCATCTGGACTGACTAGCTGGGGAACGTTTGTGAGGAATTCTTCTATGTCCTCCTCGCTCCCATCTTTTCCAGCACTAAGAAGATTTTTGAAATGCTTAACAGCGGCTTCCTTAATTTGTTCAAATCCTCTGCATACCTGTCCACTGGATGTAGTAATTTCTGCAATGTGATTTTGCAAAAGCCGAGCCCTTTATTTTCTATAGAAGTATGTGGTGTTTTTGTCCCCTCCTTTGAGCCATAAGCTGCGAGACTTTAATCGCCAGTATTCTTCCTCATTTCTAAAGGAGTCGTAAGTTTTCCTTTGGGCATATTTTTCTTTGTCTAGATCCATGGTTGAAATGTCTTTCTCTTCCAGCCCAAATTGTAGTTCTTCCAACTGTTTTGTTTCTTCTTTCCTCTGGTTGGTAGGGGTGTTAGCGACTTTATTTATCCATTCTTTAAGTGCCTTCTTGGTGTTCTTCATTTTTTGCTCCCATACAAAACTTGGGGAGCCTAAGACATCTGTTTTCCATGTTGTTTGTATTGTTTCAAGGAACACCTCTCTTTTGACCCAGAGAGGACTGAATCTAAATGGGAGAGGACCAAGATCTTCTTCCTCCTTTATGCGCAGAAGAATTGGCTTGTGATCCAAAGTTAGTTTAGGAAGGATATTGGAGAAAACTATTCTGTTGTCCATCATGATAGCACTGCTGGTGAGGAATCTGTCTAACCTTGCTGAGATATGATGTTCCCCTGTTCTATTATTTGTCCAAGTGTATGCTCCTTTCACCGGCTTAAAGTCTACTCAGTCCCATAACTGGATGAGATTTTCCACTGTGGAAAGGAAGGGGTCTCCTGTAGAGGAACCACCTCGCTTTTCTTTTGGATCTAGGATTATATTCAAATCTCCTCCTATGACAATATTCACAGGGCTGCAATGCTGTAAGTAGTCTGATAGGGTCTTCCAGCACTCTTTTTTTTCTTCATAATGCACTAGTACGTACATGTTAAACAAGTCTAGTTTAGTTTTACTTGCTGTGTGCCATAGTTCTGTATATATCCAATGTTGGGACTCATGAAATCTGTCGAGAGTGAATAAATTCCTAGACCAGAATGTGCCTATTCCTCCGACCGAGCCTCTTGCACTGATTGCCTTCCCCGAATCAAATTTCCATTTGGTGTTGCTGGTGTTGAGAAGGATCTCCCCTTCTATTTTTGTCTCTTGGAGCATGAGTATGTCTATGGGCTCCATTTTCATTAGATCTTTAATGGCCTCTGCCTTAGTGGGATTTCCCAAACCCCTGCAGTTCCAAGAGACCAAATTCATCATTTATAGCTTGTTGGTGTGGGACCTCCTCCCTTGGGGGCCCTTGGTCTGGTATTCCTTCCAAGTGTCATTTCAATAGTAGCTTGACTTCCGAGGGTTTTTTGCCTTTCTGATTCTTCTTCCCTAGCTTCCTTGTTTGATCTCCTTTCGGCTCGCTTGGATGGCCTTTCAAAGGTCTCATCATCCGAGGAGCCAACAATTTCTATCTTCTTCTTCTTCTGTTAATTATATCCGCATATGAAGGGGAAGAGTTATTACTTGGGTTCGGGTTTGATGTGTTACCTGAAGCTTGAAAGTCACTGTTGTTTAGCTGGGGAGGGTCTTCTTGTTCTGTCTCCAGAGACTCTGTGGGAGGTGTGAGAGATTCGAAGGGGTTTTTGTCCTCCACTGTGTTGATGACTTCCTTGTTCCCAACATTTTTATGGCTTTCGGTTTCTTGCCCTGATTTATTCCCTGTCTCCTTGCCTATGTTTTTGTTGTTCTGCCTGTTGTTTGCTGCTTTCTTTACTTGCTTCCATTGCTCTCCTTTTTCTCTCTCTGTAGTTTCCTCGTTTTTCTTCTTACAGTATCTTGCGAAGTGTCCGTATTCGTGGCAGTATCGACATTTGAAGGGAAGCTGCTCATAGTCGAGCTCTTGGATATGCGTCCAGTCTGCCACCGAGAGCTTAATGGCTTCCGAAAGCCCGATTTCTAGATCAACCTCTACGCAGATTCTCGCACAGGAGTATTGGTCATTCCTTGGCGCCTGGTCTATATATCTGCCAAGAGCATTTCCAATGGATTGCAGAGAGTTCTAACTCCAGCAATGGAGGGGGAGGTGGGGAAGGCGCACCCAAACTGGCACCGCCGTGGGCACATCTTGGGCAGGATCAAATTCGGGGGACCATTTATTCAAATATAGTCCTTGAGGGCCCATAAAATATGGCCCATTTCTGAAAATCAGGCTTCTATCTTCTGCATTTTCAAACACGAACACAAAAAAACCCTTGCCCACGAAATAACTCTTTATTCCTTCTTTAACCAGGGGGATCTAGTTATGCTTTATCCAATCTTCAATAGCTTTCGGGGAGGGCCATAACCCTGTAAACTGACCAATTAGTCCTCTTTCGGCGAGATTCAGTGCTGCTCTGCAAGTGTCTTCCACCGGCAAAGACACCGATGGAATACTTCCCAGTTTTTTGACAAACCTGAGCTGAGCTCTAGAAGGCTGACGTTTCCTTGAGGCTGCAATAAGAGACCTGAACACTTCCAGTTTAGGAGGTGTTGAAGGAGAATGTTCGGAACCGTCGCCCTGTTCCATGACGAAGAAGATCGCCCTTGACGAGGAGATCAATCGGTGCTAGGCCGCAAACGGGACCCCCATGCGAGGGCACTGCAGCCTCCAACAGAATCATGAGCCACTGCCAGCCAACACCGCGCGAGAAAGGGCTAAGTGCCACCGCGATTTCCTGATGCGAGCCCTAGAGGAGTTGCAGAGCTAAACCCCCGAATGGTACCAAGGATATAAATTCCTTGTAAACCATGTTATCAAGATTATACATATTAAAAGATGAGTACTGTAAAATAATATATGTTTGTTTCGTTGGTGGCTTTGGAATACTAGTTGTTGCCTAGTTCTGCAATTTTTATGCAGACTGGTCTTATTTGTCTCCTAATTGGAAGTGTAAAGCATATTTTTTTGTCATCATCATTATTGTTTCATAGCAATTTTTTCTTGTCTCTAGTGGAATTTGTTTTGTCAATTTGGTGTTATCAAGATGGGTGAAAGATTGCAGGAGCTTCGTGAGAAGAAGGCAACAGATGAACTTCGTAAAGAGGTCCTTTAGTTGCAATCAGTGGTATCCCTTTTGCAAGCATAGAATGCAACTCTTAAGAATAGGTTGTAAACCTCAATCGATGAAAAAAATAACAAGGTTGAACATCTGGATTCAACCATGGAAAAATATTTCCAAATGTTTTCACATGACTTTCAAGAGAAGATTGACCTCCTTGATGACTTAGAGGAGGAAGTTGAATCTCTTTTTGACTCAAGAATAGAAAATTTGCAGAAGTAGCTAGAAGAGAAAAATATTCAACATGCTATGGAGATTAATTGTTTAAAAGAAACAATACTAGAACAATATCAACTTTTAAAGCAAGATTATGATGCATTATCACAACAAATGATTGAGAAGGATGAGGTCATTCAAAAGCTGCAAGAATCTAAGTAGGAACTTGAATTGAAAGTTAGTCATCTTCAGAAATTTGAGATGGAGACAGTTGATGAGCCAAGCTCTTCTTCTTCCACACTTGATGATGTTGAATGTGAGAAGACTAAAGCTAATGATCATGACACGTCAATCGATGAAAAAATCAACAAGGTTGAACATCTAGATTCAACCATGGAAAAATATTTCCAAATGTTTTCACATGACTTTCAAGAGAATATTGGCCTCCTTGATGACTTAGAGGAGGAAGTTGAGTCTTTTTCTGACTCAAGAATAGAAAATTTGCAGAAGTAGCTGGGAGAGAAACCTATCAACATGTTATGGAGATTAATTGTTTAAAAGAAACATTGTTGGAACAATATCAACTTTTAAAGCAATATTATGATGTAGTATCACAACAAATGATTGAGAAGGATGAGGTCATTCAAAAGTTGCAAGAATCTGAGCAGGAACTTCAATTGAAAATTAGTCGTCTTCAGAAATTTGAGACGGAGATAGTTGATGAGCCAAGCTCTTCTTCTTCCACACTTGATGATGTTGAATGTCAGAAGACTCAAGCTAATGATCATGACACATCACATGCTTTTATCATAACCAGTTTTGAAAAGCATATTACTAATATTAGATCCCATTTGCTGAGCAATATAAGATATACTAGAGGAGGTCTTGGAAAGAATGGGCATGGAATTGTTGCTCCTATTAACATTATTGTGCATACATCAAGAGCGTGTCTTGGATACGATCCTTCTACTGCCTAATCACCTACATCCAATTATGAGGTGCTTGAAGAAAATGCTCCTGTTAATTGCACATTAATTGTGATAAACATATTAATGACATGGTTGCTAATGTCATTCTAGATGACAATGCTGCGGCACCCAACTTTGAGCCTTAAAAAAAAAAATGAATTATTTTCACATCCTCATCGAAAGAAATTACCCAAGCATCCAAATTCTTGGTGAATTACTAAATGAAATTTGCAAGTAATAAGTAATGACGCTGAAAACCCAATTAAAATTTATTTATTTTATTTATTATTTAATTTTTCTTTATTTATTTATTGATGTGTTATTTTATTGCTTTATTCTATCAAAATTTCATAAAAAACTCAACAACTTCTAGAAATTTGTAATAAAAAATGGATTAATTTCGATATTTTCTTGCCCACAAAATAAGCCTTCAGTTTATTTTCCACAAATTGGGATTCTTCTGGAGAATAGAAATGCCATATATTAATCTCAAGCAACGCGAGTCTCAAAAAATTCTTTAAAAACTATAATTTAATTTCACATCTCTATAATTATTATTTGCAAGAAAATATTGCTTCGCGATTATTCCGTTGAAATATATCATTATGGTTTACCTTTAAACTTCATTTCCCCACCTCCTTTTTAAGCACAGACATTGGTTCTGTAAAAACTTTATTGTAATCGCCGAGCACCCATTTTTTTAATAATAAAAGTTGCTTTAATTTAATATAAAATCAATCAATACGGTAATAAAAAGAAGTTCCTCTTTGAAACTTTAGTCACTCCAGTTATCTTATATGGCTGTGAAGTTTGGGGCTGCAGCATCTCTAGAGAATCATGGCGGAAGATCGAGCAAATCCAGAAGCGTTTTATAACTTATAACCTGAAAATTAAAAGTAATACGCCATATCCCATTCTCCTTATAGAAGCAGGTCTTTCTTCTATTGAGAGCCTTGCTATGCTCAGGTTTTTGATGTACAAGCACAAGCTCAATAACATAGACAATCATAGACTTCCTAAGCTAGCTTTAAATTCCAGCCAAAATCACCTAAGGCTTAACCGGGGATGGCATAAGGACACAAAGGCCTGGTTAAACTATTGGGCGATCAATGAGAACGATGTTTTGCAAAACATAAATAACATTAAAGATATTGTTACTTCTAAGTTCAAAGAGAAATTATGGTGTGAGAAAGATTTAGCGTCTAAAAGAAAATTAAGTTATTATAAGAAGGTCATCAACCCCACCCTTGAAGATCAAAAGTATCTCTCTATTCTAACTAGCTCTAAAAAGAAAATTAATATAGCAAAGATTAGAACGAATTCTCATGAGCTCCATAGTGAAACTGGCCGCTGGGTAGTTCCTAAAACGCCATGGATGGAAAGGATCTGCCATATTTGTGAGAATAGGAGCATCGAGGATGAAAACCACTTCCTCTTAGAGTGCCCTGCATACAACCACATTAGATCTCAATTTCACAACCTTTGTTACAACACTGAACTTCCTAGCCTTTTACAATGCCAAAATTATAATGAACTCGGGAGGCTTCTCTCCAAACTTTTTGAGCATAGGAATAAAATCTTAAATCAAAATAAATAATTTGTCTTTAGGTCTGATAGATCATTATTTTGTCTCAGCGGACGTTAACCATCATCATCATCATCATAATAATAAAAACGATTACATTTATATATAGTCATGAAATATTAGCTTTGGATTTTATAAATAAAATTATATCTATAATTAACTTATACAAGGTAGCTTATTCCGAACGTACTCAATGTATATGGTTGGAATCACACATATTGTTACATGCGCTTATTCCCAACATACTCAATGTTAGCGATGTGGTGGAATCACAATGTTAAATCTCATGAGTCAACATACTCAACAATATGGGGAAGTTCACATATAAGTATTAAATCTGACTCATACATAAGGAGCATGGTCATATTCCCAACATATCGAATATCAATGTGGGTGGAATTACACCTAATGTTAAATCACATATAACCTCTATGAATCCAATATCAATGTGGTTGGAACTACACCTAATGTTATATCACTCTATGAATGAGGTATAAGGAATCTAAAATTTATTTATTATAAGATTAGG
>APFE030643298.1:28108-44105 GCA_000404065.3 Pinus taeda
ACCATTGCAAAGAAAAACAAAAAGCACAAGTTTGAAAAACTCTTAAAAACTAAACATTGGAGGATGAAAAACAAGAAGAGGAATAAGACAACTTGAAAAATGGATAAATAATCAACATTTAAAAAAATGTGCATACTTAGGACATAAGAAAATACAAAGTGTCAAAGATGTGCCTTAAAAAAGATTGTTGATGCTTTTCAAAATCAACATGAAAATCACCAAAATTGAAAAAAACATATCCATACTTAATATATCAAAAAATTGAAAGTGTAAAAAATAAGGCCCAAAAAAATGGGGTTGATGTTGCATCACTTTTCAAATTGACATGAAAATCACTAACATTTAAAAAATATGTGCATACTTAATACATAAGAAAATTTAAAGTCTCAAAAGTATGCTCTAAAAAAAGGTGTATTATGAATCAACACATTTCAAAATCAGATCTAGTAAGTGTATTTATTTTCATCTTGTTTCCATCTTTTTTTTATGCAAATTCTTGTTTAAATTATGGTGGGTAGTAATTGATGCTAAATATGTTATTTATGTGAGTATGAGCTATTTTCAAGGATTTCGATTTTTGGCAGTTTCCTATCAAACTTGACCTATGTTAAAAGGTTCATCTAACTTCAACCTTGAGGTTTGAATTTTGACAAACCTTCAAAATATTTTGAGGTACGACAAACCTCATGGAACCTCATGGCCATTAACCAAGTCCATAGATCAAAACTCATAACCTCATGTCACAACTCAAGTTTTTAATCTATTCTTGTAGTTTCCATGTTCGTGATAGCATTTTTATTTATTGATGTTTTATTTCTTATAATTTTATCCCATATTTAATTTTTAATATAATATATTTATACATACAGAAAATGTTTATAAAAGAACCTAATGGTGAACCTTATCCAAACCCCATCTAAAAATTCGAACTCAAACCGAACCTAATCATTGTTGAACCCGAATTCAAACCTGAACCATGTGACATTGAGCTCAACAATGAAAAATATAAAAGTAATAAAATCATCGGATAAATATTGCAACTCCATCAAAACATTATGCCAAAAAAACATGAGGTAGTTATCCACATGGGATTGTGCTGAGCGAAGGATGTAATAACAATCATTACAGAATGTGACCTGAACCAATCATATTGAAGATAAATAATAAAAAATAATAAAATTCAATCTATAATGTTAAACAGTGGATAAGTTGCAACATGTTTTGGTAAAAAACAAAGTAGTACCCACTCAAAGGAAAAGACGAATTTGTAATACCATGCTTGTAGTAGGTATAATAATCGAGTAGTCTTTAAGTGCAATTTTTTGGAAAAATTTCTAGTTGATTTTATTATCTAATTTGTCTAGAATCCGACAGGGATTAATCGAAATCACAAGTTTGACATGTAAACTCTTCACAATCGAAATCGAAGTGCCAGAAGGGTTTTTGATGGCACTGAATCCATATTTGTAGTAAAAAAACTAGTTTAACCAAAATTGTTTTTGGCAGATTTTGGTCCGAAATCTGCTAGAAACTCTAAAGCACTTTAAAACTACTCCTATAATAATGGTGGGAAATATCAACTCCTAGTAAGTTTATTTATTTATATCTTGTTCCTATCTATTTTTTTTATGCAAATATTTTCTTAAATTATGATGGATAGTAATTGATGGTAAATGTGTTATTTGAGTGAGTATGAGCTACTTTCAAGAACTTTAATGTTCTATGGTTTCCCTAACAATGAAAAGTCTAAAATATCTAAAAATCATTGAATAAATATTGCAACGACATCCAAAAATTATGGAAGAAAAATATGAGATAGTTATACACATGACATTGTATTGCGTAAAGACTGCGATAATAATCATTACAAAATAAGACTTGAAGAAAATTTTAATATTAATAAAAAATAATAAAATTCAATCCATAATGTTAAACTATGGAGAAGTTTCCAAATTGTTTGGTAAAAAATAAAGTAACAATCAAATCGAATGTGTTCTTCTTGTTAGATATATCTTTGAAAAAGTGGTTGAATATATTCCTTAGAAGAATATAAATATTAAAAATGGAGTTTCTACATTTACTTAGTTATTTGTTGTTTGAATTTATAACCCTTTTAATTTAATACTTATAGAGTTTGAATATATTCCTTAAAAAATATAGATATTAAAAATGAAGTTTCTTTATTTACTTAGTTAATTGTTGTTTGAATTGACAACCATTTTAATTTAATATTAATATTTTTTTTACTGATTTCTTATTGATATTAAGTAGAATTATATGATTATGTCTACACGCTTACATTTTTAATCATACGTATTAAAGTGTTGAAAAAAACATAAATAATGGTTGACAATAACAACTTGTGATAAG
This sequence comes from Pinus taeda, assembly GCA_000404065.3. NCBI lineage: Eukaryota > Viridiplantae > Streptophyta > Pinopsida > Pinales > Pinaceae > Pinus > Pinus taeda. Next base: position 30,479 of record APFE030643298.1, read on the forward strand.
TCTATTTGTTTACATCTTATCTGTATCCATTTTTTATGAAAATACTTTCTTAAATTATGGTGGGTGGTAATTGATGGAAAATATGTTATTTACATTGAATATAATTTATTTTCAATGATTTTAATTTTTGTTGGTTTGCTATGAATCTTAACAATGAAAAATCTAAAAGTATCTAAAAATCATGGCCTAAATATTGCAATTGAATCCAAAAATTATAGTAGAAAAATATGAGGTAATTATCCATATGGAATTGTGTTGTGCAAAGGCTGCAATAAAAATCATTATAGAATAAGACATGAACCAATCATATTGCAATAAGTAATTTTAAATATTAATAAAAAACAATAAAACTCAATTCATAATGTTAAACTATGAATAAGTTGCAATTTTTTTTGGTTGAAAACAAAGTAATACCGAGTCTAAGGAAAAATCGAATGTTTATATCATGCCTATGATAGTATAATAAGGAACATGAGCCTAGTTGGTTGTCGCTTGCCAATAAACAATACATAGAGTATAAAAAGTCTTTCAAAAAAATTGAAAGTACAACTTTATTTATTTCTTTAAGATTGAAAATTATTTAAAAATTATGTTAGTAATGATGATTAACATTTAAATATTAAATGAATAAAATTTCTTGGGTAATGGTGATTCCGAAGGTGGTAAGGGAAATGACGAGTATGCATAGGCTTCCAACCTATGCATGCTCATCATATGGGTGATATCTACGTCTAAGACTATAGGAAGATGGTGGCATTTATGTCGTGGCTCAATTGGTGAATTAACTTGCAAGTTGTGGGATCCTAGAGGGAGGGTTTTTTGTGAACCACCTTGTTATTGGTTAGGAATAGAGTGGGAGGGTGCTTCTTTGCTTTGGCTCGCCATTCAAATCAAGGGGGATTGGGGTTTTTGTGCCCATCTGGTAAGTCCTCTTATCTTGTTCTTTCGACATCAAAGCACTACATTTGTAGGAATCTTGGGTGTGGTGTTTTATTATTTTACCTACATCCATTCACCCTTGTGACTTATGGAACTATACTAGGGTTTTTTAGTCTGTAGTGGTAATTATTGTGTGTTTTTCCCCTCTGGTTGTTTTGGGGTTGGGGATTTGAATTCGACATTGGGTCCTCTATTTTTTTTTGGGGATCTCAGTCCCCTTGTCACTTGGGGCAATGTAGACAAGGGGTGTCTCTGGGATTTTTTGAGGTGGGGGGCAGGGGGGTGTATAGGTGACCCTAGCGGTAGATTGTTCAATGCCTAGAGATACTCTTATTGTTGAAATTAGAAGCTAAATATACTATCAGGATCCCACAATTGGGTGGAATATTGAAGCTGGTCTTGCTGGTTTAGCACAATTGGAGTGAAGATTTGGCATTGTGGGTGGGTTCGATAGGGTTTTGGTGATGGGGATGTGGAGGCAGATTTTGCGGGAAAACTGGCCCATGACCATATTCCATCTCCTAGCTACATGGATATATTACCCCCTTTGGTTTCTATGGACTTGCAACTGCGTAATGTTACTACACTCTTGGAGGAACTGGGTCAATATCGACATGATGACCGTAACAAAGTGATAGCTTTTATGAATTATATAAGTCATAATTAGTGGGATATCCTTGATCAATTGACCTTTCTTATATGGAATTAAAGGAGAACAAATGACCAGCTTGATCAAATTGAGGTTCAACTTGCTCAACTGGAGTTTCATGTTCAGGGTGGTCCTAGACCTCCAGATGTACTTCTTATCAAACATGCATTTACATTTCCTCATGATACTTGATTGCGATGGTTGCATTTTCATTCTCTATGTGTTTCAAGCTCTTTGGTCATTTTTTTTGGATACTATGTAAAATTTGCATTTTTCTCAAAGTTGTATTTCTGTCTAGGCCAACAATTCTAGTAAGAGTGATTCCGGGAAAGCTTTGATATTCATGCCAATCTGTCCTAATATTTTGATGAATTAATAGAAGCTAGTTGATCAACAATTTTTTTTTTTACTACAATCCATTAATTAAAAAAAAATACTCATTACATTCTAAACAAATTTGTAACAAAAAATAATATATCCATCTAGTATCCTTCGGAAAAATATACCCATCATTTTATGCAGCTCTTTAGTGCTTTGCTGAGAAGTTTCTTCCAGGTTTTTGCTCTATACTTTTTTTTATTCCTTGGAATAACAAAAAAGTATGTTAACAGTGAAAAAAAAGTTATACTTTGCTATTTTATTCATTTGTAATTTCTATTTTTTTTTGGATATTCAAAAACTCTTCTTATAATATTTTTAACATGGTTTTTAATATTTTTTTACATTATTTATCTTCTTAACTACTATCTCAGCAATATAAATTAAATGGCTAGTAAATGCCTATAGGCATAAAAACAATTACAATGAGATACATTTTATATCCAAGATTTAAAAAATCATAAAATTTAATTAAATTATAATTTTATTGTGCGAAGAGACCCTCCATAGCCAATATGATTGAATGTTTAAATTTTTGACTATGTCAAAATAAAATATAAATGGGCAACATACAATTAAATTGTAATATATTAATTAATTATAATTAAAATAGCCTAGATCCTTCTTAACTCTAAAATTATACCAAGCGCCTAAAGGGATTAAATCTTTTGAGATGAAAACCTATTTTATTGTGAAAAGAGATTTGATCTCTCTCAAGTCTAGGTCAATTCAAAGTTAAGATAAGTCTAGACTAGTTTTAAATTATTATTGTTATTAATTATCAGCCTAGATCCATATTAACTCTCGATCTACCAAGCACCAAGAGGGATCAAATCTCATTTCACTCGAAAAGAAGTTTGCACCTCAAGAGGTTTGATCCCTCTTGACCCTTTATAGATTCAGAATTAAGAGGGATCTGGGTTGGTTTAATTATTAATTATAATTATAATTATAATTATAGATATACTTTTATTTTAATTTCTTATTTCTTATTTCTTATTTTATTATTTTATTTTTGTGTAATTTGACCTAGTCATAATGTCAAACATGATATTATATTACAACATCTCTACCATAATGGGTTTTAGAGCACCTTGAGGCACAATAAAAGGAATTAATATATGAGTTAAACATATATACATTTAAAATTTTTTTAGCAATATTCTTAACCATAGAGATTCACCTCGACTTTCCCATGGAAACTAATAAATTCTAAATAGTTTTTGTTACAATACCATGAACCAATTCCATGGCTTAACTGTATCACGTGGCCAAAATGGCATGTGTTGATATGATTTTTTTAATTAATTAATTTGAGATAAATTAATTGAAAGAGATAACTATCATGGAGATAAATCTTAACCCTTGATCTATGAATACTATTGTGAATATTCTAGCCTATTCCATGGAGGTTAATATCTACCATCCACCTAATAATTACTGATAATTAAATTTAAATCATAAAAGGCCTATTCTAAACTAGACAATGTCATTTTCTTTTTTTGTAAATTGATTTAAATTACATCAATCTTTCCATCACCAATAAGTACAATACACAACATTACATCTACTACCTCCATGATTGTACTACCTAACCCATACAATTCTTCTATCCTATATGACGAACTTGGGAATTATCATGGGTCCCATTGAGGATCCCTTTTTATTTTTTTCTTGTGGACATCTATCCACCATGATGAATTGTAAAAAATAGATGAATATGGTACAATATTTGTGTTTCCTTGAGTCAAATCCATTTCTGGTGGTTTTGTATTTGTACAAGCTTCCTCGTCACTATCTAAGTAATCTGATTCATCAAAATTCTTGTGTATTCTTATTGAAAAATATAAAACCAGGTATGTGTCTCCTATAGTTCCATTAGAGGGGTGAACCCTAGTATCTGAAGGTTGTGATGCACTACATGTGGCTGAGTTGAATTTGAAGGACTCAATTTATCAAGGGAGGTGTTTGGGTGTTGTGTGTTATCTAACTAGTTCATTGAAGATTTCCTAGATTCCTTTGAAACTTTTGGATCATTTCATCCTTAGGGTTTATTCTTAGAAGACAAAGGATGAGAGCACCCTTAAGAAAAATGGAGAGCATTATGCAAATGATTTGGCTGTTGAAAAATTCTACAATGGAAGGTCACATTTTCATAATCCAAATGATGCATAAAAGTTAGGCCATTCTAGTGAAGAAGGATTTTATCCAAAACACCTTGGTGAGATTTACTTCAACACATATGCATGTGAATGTAACTATACCCTTCTCCATCATGTCTATTTCTACCTTACTGAAACTACTGATAGAGTTGTTAACTTCAACTAAAATATTAGGATGAAGTAGATGAAGGTGAATATTTGGGAGCACCCAAAGAAGCATGGGTAAAGATGGAATAGAAAGAGGGTTAAAACAATTAAAATATACCTTCATGCAAAGCCTAGCTTGACCCAAAAACTAGGGACCCTCATGAAAATCTATGTCATAATATTGCAAATTCTTAAATTTCACCCCAAAGAAATATTTTTAGCAAAATAATAGATCTACATTCGGTGTCGTACTCAAGTGACCTATGGTCAAAATCTATTGAATTGGAAAATAGTCGCGTGCACCTCGAATCCATGCTAGAATCATAGGAAATATGGCAATCTATTTTAATAGCTAAGATATCATTTGCCTAATCCGCAATGACAGTAGGCCTTGAGATATTTTTATGTGTTGGAGGACTAGGACCTAGCTTAAGGACATCCTTAAAGGAAATGGAATTAGAAGCATAAGGTTCCCTCCTGCCTGTGGAACCATCGTTTAAGCTTGCAATGAGAGATATTGGAGCATCTTTGATAATACCATAACCATTCAAGTAAATGTCCCTCCTGAAGTTTTCGTCCTTTGTGAAGAAGATGCATAAAACCAATAGGGATTCTTGTCCATTCTTGAAGTTGGGAAGTGAGAATAGACACCAAATTTGTTGCTTTCACCTTGATGTAAAGAGTCCCACAAAAATAAAACCCTGATAAAGACTGGAAATTACAAGAGATCTAGAGTTACAATTTCATCTTGGGATACCTTGGGAGGTAAATCCTTTAGAAATGATTTCCCATGTTTTACTTGATCTAGAGGCAGATTGGGATTTTGCAGGCCCTCCTCTAGAGGCTAGATTCGTGAGCCTAGAATGGGAGTCACCACCATGTTTATAACCCTAGAATGTTCAAATCTTAGAGAAACAATTGTGCCATCACTTTCAAATTCCTTCGCACTAGGGGAAATGACCCTGGAATGCAAAGGGGTGCCACATTGGTGCTCAATGATTGACGCTTCATCCTAATGTACTAAGTACTCCTTGAAAATGGTATGTCAACCAACATTATCATTCACTTCATGTTTGAACCTTCTGTCTTAGTAAGCATAACCCACCTCTGATCTTGCAAGCCATGCTACACAGTCATAGAGATGAAACCCTCGATTGCATTAAAGTTTCAAACCTCATGATAAATCACAATTTACTTATTTCTAGTTAACGCCATTAAAATTATTACCATTTATTTATTACATATTTAATTTCAATAATTATGTCAATAAGTGTGGTCTATTTTTCAATACAAACTTTCGTTCTTTAAAAAATAAAAATAATTGGATGGTCTAGATTTAATAATCAAAGAATATTCTTCATCTTATACACCATATAACTGATGAAATCAAGGGTTTCCAAACTATTTTTCCATTTCAAAACTTATGTAGTGTCTTTGAAAACTCCACTCTATCCTGACATAAAAAATTCTTAACCTTACATAAATTAAATGATTGATAAATTAAATGAGACATAAATATTTTTAGGGCTATCTATTTCATTTATATAACAATATATAACATTGCTAGTTATAATTATTCAACTAGTAACTAATATAATTAAAATTATACCTCTCTCATTCCCACAATTAACATTATTAAAATTATTATTTTAACTTCGATTATTATGAAAAAAATTATTATTTATTTTTACATAATTCACCTTCATTAATTCTTATTATTTTTCTTTCATTACCTACTACCAATATCATCTAAATGATCAAATAGAGTCCATCTTATTTTATCCATTCAGAACAATGGTTTTCATAATAACATTGCAATCACTTAATCCACATTAAAAAGCTTGAATGGGCTCTATGAAAATTAGTATTAAAGGTTTATCACAACATAGTAATATATGCTCTAATGAAATTCGAGAGGATAATTTTATTGATGAAAATGGTAAAGTTTTTGTTATTTAAAAAAAAATGTCCCCAATTATATTGTGAGTTTATTTTTCATAAGTTTATATTAAGGTATAGGATAAAGATGTTTGGAAGTCATATTGTGTAACATCTCGCTCCTTTTTATACGTATTTACTTAGAGAAGGCACCATAGGGTAAAGCATCTCGTAATCTTCAATTCGTTTTGCTTCATGACTTCTCGCCTAACTTGTCTCTACTATACAATCCTGTAAGTCATTCACAAATTGAATATGTAATTACCAAGTTCTTACCATTGTTTCTTACCATTGTTTCTTACATTGGGATTAAATGGAAAACGTGGGCGTTAGAATTTATTTTTCTCTTGCTTACACTTTCTCTCTCTATATTTCCATTCCACTACATTTTTATGGTCCTTTTATTCCTAATTTTATACATATGGATGCACTTGGGATTAAATACACAAGTATGTACATATAAATACATATTTATATAACTATTTGCTTACATGTATAATTGTACACGTATATTTTATTCTACATACATCACAATTGATATATGTATATATTATACACTTTGTATAACCTTATAAAATGCACATCTCAATTTATATATTAACTTTATGCCCTATTCTCATGACCTTTGGACCTATACATTTACAATGGATCCAAGTATTAGGCCACAAATCTCAACCTCACATACACCTTTTTCATACACCTATATATATAACAATATATGGATTCTAGTTTACTTGTGGCCAGTTTACATTTATCCAAGTATTGGTTGACACCATGATAGAATTTTTGTTTATTTATAAAAACTATATAAAACACCATCCGAGATGGTCACCTCCTAGACCAACATTTCATGATCACTAACTCATGGATGGGTCTGCACAACTCTCGTGGAACCCTACCCAGTTGTGGCTTTAGATGGTGTGGATCAAATCATGTTAGATGGACAATGAGGATTGTTTGGGTGGAAATTAGGATAACTACCCTACCTAATCTATCCAATGTTGTTTCATTATTTTAATGGTTTGGAAGTGAGGTAGATCTATACAACTCTACTCAAACCCTATCACATACAAGGTTTTTCTACAATTCTTGGAGGTTTCTTTGTTAAATTTCTTGGTGGCTCTATTTAGTCTAGCCTTCAACATATGAGGGGTATGAAATTTCCATTAAGATGATCCACATGCTCCTCACTAGTACATATTCTAAGATTGTGTGTGGTTTATACTTCTAGATTGTTTGAGATTAAATTTCATCATGTGACCATTTCCATAAGTTAGTAATGAGTGCTAGCTCACATCGTAGGTAATGCAACTCTACTTGGTATGGCTTCGTAGTCGCAACTCAAGTTTATTTTCAGTCTATGCTAAGAGCATTCTCCTGTTTATTCCATAGATGGCTATTGCATTCCTCTTCAGCGTGGGTTTTTCCCAAACCCTAATTCAGCGAGTTCTTATGTACAATCCTTTTAACTACTTTCGCTTCAGTTATTCTCTCCTTTCTAAGGGTTTATAATTTAAGGTTAAACATTGTCTCCTTAGTACGAGAAATGGTGTCCTTACTTGATCACTTTAAGGTATTCAACTTTATTACAACACATGTGCCATAATTCTCTTTCTAGTTCTAAATCTCATAGATATTTTTCCTAAGGATTAAATTTATTCTGGTTCCTTTTAAAGGTATGCTTCTACGGAGGCTTGGATTCAAGCATAAAATTAATTGATAGATGGACTAAGTTTCTTCTCGATTTCTCCTCTCATTCCAAGTCACAAGTGCTCACATTATATTTCTATTTTTTTTCCATGCCATTCATGTTGAAGACCTATGGGCTTACTTCAGGTTATCTTATTAAAACATTAGTTAGGGTTATAGAAATTTGACCCTCGGTTGGACCTAGAAACACCTATATTAAAAATATTGCTGTAATTTTTAAATGAGGACATACTCCTAGTTACTCAAACAATTCTTTATGTACTCAATTCCTGTATTGAAAATTATGCAAGAGCATTCCTTCTATAGTTTTATTTATTTTGTTTAACATAGTAACATTATGTGACTTATTATTTTAGTTGGCATTGAATCATTTTATGAGTTTTTGGTTTTTTACATTGTTGCATGATTATATATGTGTATTGTTTATTGGATTCCATTCGGTTTTCGAATAATCTTGAAGTCATTGTTACAAATTTTCATGCTTATTTATATATGGTTATGGCTCAAGGCTATAGTTATACTTCTATTTTCAAAACTTTGTTATGTAAATTGAAATGATATGTTTTCTATATTTTAATAGTTATCAATGCATTGTCACATTTGAGACTCTAGAACAAATTAGACTTTTCTACTTTAGTATGAATTATCTTTTTTGTTTTTTGAAAAGTTATGACATTTACATATATATTTAGATATTGCATTAAAGAAATTTTGAGGTCTAAAATGAGCCTTGAAACAAAAATGTACAACAAAAATCAACTTTATAACAACCAATAGGATTCAAGATGATGATATCAACCATGGGGGATGATTCACCAATTTTGGAGTAAAAAAGTAAAAATATTAAAAAACAAAGAAAAATCAAACAATTTTTTTTTTCAACTCCTATTTTCAACTTATCTCCTTATAGTTTTACTCAAATTTTGAGCAAGAGCACTAGTTGGATGCATAATTTAATTCTTCATCCAAAGAGTACCCATGTTGCATGCTTTTGATGGACCTTGCTACTTGAAATATGATAAATACATGAAAAACTTGATTGCAAGCTTGTCCACTTCTGCTCTCAAGGTGGCAATTACATGTTCATGTTTATGTAATCTTATTCTTTTTACTTCATTTGACTTCTTACAACTTCCTCAATCCTTTTGGTTTGTTCAAGTTTCCTCTTGAAGGAGATGATTTTCTTGCCAAGTTATTTATCCTTTTTGTTCCACTTATTATGTTTTTCCTTTTCTTTGATTTGGTTTTTCAATGTGCTTTCCCTATTGTTGCCCTTTTGAAACATGCTTTTGAGATGATCTACTTCCTTTTGTGCTTCATGAAGTTCACAATTGTTTTATGAAGTTTTTACTTTTTTAATTTGATCTTCAATATGGTTGGATACAACTATGGCATATCTCCAATTATCATAATACTATGTCTTCTTGGCCTTAGGTCTTCATGTTCCCTATAAATATTATTGTACATACTTGTGGTCAATCCCTATCCTGTTCAACTTTTCCTAGTTTGTCTTTGAGGGAATTAACATCTTCTTCAGAATTAGAAACCATCTTGTCTTAAACTATAATCACCACCAATCAGTTCTAAATGATACAGATCTTCCTTCAAGTGGTTAAGCTTCAAAGAATGACTTGCTCTGGTACCAATTGTTCGAAATACACAAAGGTGAGTGAATCAATATTTCCTTAATTTTTCACAATTGGTTAGTTTAAACATTTAGTCAGAGCATTGATTAAACATAAAACATCATCATCACATCATATAGGAAGTACACAAAAAATTTTGGTCACAATCAACGATTTGCATTATGCTGGTTAGATACTGTTGACACCTAATCATAGGGATTGGGTGAACAACTGTAATTAATGTAAATAAATAATAGAGAAGATGGAGAGTCATTAGGAGATGAATTGAACAGTCTCTCCCTCTTGTATATAATAATGAAAAACTTGAATGAATAACATGATTTGATTTGAGGAGTTATCTCCTCGTCTGACATGGTATTAGAGCCAACACCATTTTTGGCTTCCCTCTGCTTTGTAACTCCCTATTCTGCCTATGTTCTGGATCTTTTGCAGGCTGACATCTCTATCAAATCCCTGCGAAATCTTATTCATTGTTTAATACATTCGTTGAAGTGCATTACTGCATGTCATATTCAACAGTAACATTATTGTTGAAGGAGTAGAATGGTGCATTGAAGCTGAAAGTGTTGTGGTGTAGTTGCTGCCTAGAGGTGTTGTGCTAACTTGGATTTCCTACGCGAATGGTATTATGTTAGAACCTTGTTATTTTCGGGTGCTGAATAGAGTTTTATGTGTGATTAAATTACGCAGTGGTATATACCCTTTCGCTATGCGTTCCATTTGCTCTTCATACCATTCAATCCTAGTCATGCATCGCTACTCCTACGCTGCTCATACGTTGTAACGCTATTCAGGTTGTAATGCTAGTATCATGTGAAAACATTTCAGTTTTGATTGTAACAATCACAATTATAACATGCCATTATAGAAAGACACCACAGGTTGTAACACTATCCTTTGGACTGCGCTCAGCCTCCTCCCACAGTCATGCATACCTTGCTCCCATACGACTCCACGCCCCTCCTCGCATAGCGTTGCTCCTCACTGCTCAGCTTCCAAAGGCTGCATACATAGAACGTTGTCACAATAATTTTGTCCACATACTTTTTCTGCATATATTTACACTGCCACACCCGACTTCCAACATATATTCCATACTTTAACATTGCCTGCTTTAATGTGTATTGAAATTTGAATTTGTTGTGGTATTTATATCATTGTTTGTTGTGGTATAAAGTCTTCCGACAGTCATAGCCATGGGGCCTCCCTCCCCCACATAAAAAAAAACTTATGTCTTCATATGTTAGAATCAGATTTTTTTAGGAGTAAAATTTTGCAGCAGAAGTATTGTTTCCCACAGTACACAGATTTTACAATGCATTCAATCATATCTATTGTGGGAGTAGTTCTCACTGGCAAGGAGAACTATCCTGAGTGGTCTCGAAAGATAAAACACACCCTCATTTTCAATGATTTGTGGAAAGGAGTGTGTGTTGGAGATGGAGACAAAGAGCCAAAACAGCCTACCTCAGATAAGGAGTTTGCCATTTGGGAAAATAAGAACAGCAAGGCCAATGCATTGATTGCAGCATCAATAAGTGAAGAGGTGAGTCGACATATTTTTCCATTTTCAAATGCTTTCGAATCCTTACAAAAACTAAAGGAACTCTATGATTCACACTCTGCACTTGAAGTTGTTCAACTCATGATTAAACTCTTCACCCTTGAATTACAGAATAATGATCCTCTTTCTCTTACATCAGAAGTAAAATATATAATGCATGATATCAAAGTCACTAATGTTGAACTGGATATTTCTCTGATAGCTTTTCTCAAGTCACTTTATCCCACTTACTCAAATTATCTTGAGTCATTGGAAGCAAATGGAAACCTCAAAGATATTACCTTTGATTCCCTTGTGAAAAAATTTGTTGAAAGAGAAAAAGCTTTTGGGAAGAAGATAGCTCCTGAATCTTCTGAAGAGGCTGTGTGCCTTGCCCATAGAGAAAAGAATCTTTCTCAAGATTCTTCCAGAGGAAGAGGTGGTCGAAGAGGAAGAGGAAGAAATTTCAGAGGCAGGGGAGGCAGACACTCTCAAGGAGAAAAGTCAGATTTGCGCTGCATACGCTGCAAAAGAGATGGATCACATGATGCATCCACATGCAAGCTACCTTGGGATAGAATTGAGAAGGAAAGAAACCGACCCAAAGGTAAAACTAATGATAAAGACAAAGGTAAAGCACCTGAATCTGCTTACTATGTTGTGGCACATTGTAATATTGGAGTAAATGAAGGCTTATTTAATGCTTCACTTGCTTCTTGGAAAAATTATTGGTTGCTTGATTCAGGAGCAACTTGCCACATGACTTTTAGAAGAGATTTTTTTGAAGACTTTATTGACGATGTTGATGGAGAAATATACTTTAAAGACAAATCAAAATTCAAGCCATCAGAGCTTCGCACAATCAGGCTTAAATTGCCTGGTTCCAGCCTTTCTTTTGCATCATGTTCTATATCTTCCACAGCTGAGGAGAAACTTGCTATCCTTGGTCCACATCTGCCAGCAAGGACACTCCATTCATATGTTTGATGGCAAGCTTGAGGTGAGAAAAGCATCAGACCACTCACTTGTCATGACGAGTATAAAAGAAGAAAGGCTTCTCAAGCTGCAGGGTACCTCTGCTCATGCACAAAATTTCTCATACAATTCTCATTATGAAGAAGGTAGATTTCCATCAAGTTTATTATGGCATGCTAGATTTGGAGACTTGAACTATGACAGCCTCCGCTTGTTGAAGAAAAATGGTGTTACTAGTTTGCCTACAATTCTTAGGAAACTTAAGCAATGTGATGCTTGCATTCTAGGAAAGCATAGCAAATAGTATTTTCTTCTGCAAATGGAAATAAATATATGATGACATTTATTGATGACTACACCAGAATGTGTTGGGTTTATTTATTGAAGAACAAATCTGATGCTTTTCAAACATCCAATAATTTTCATAAATGGATTGAAAATGATGCACAATCTCATATTGGCTCTATTTGCACTGATAATGGAAAAGAATACACTTCAAATGAATTTGAAAACTATCTTTGCCAACATGGGATCAAACATCAAAAAACTGAGCCTTATAATCCCCAACAGAACGGTGTAGCTGAAAGAATGAATAGGACAATCTTAAATATGGTGTGCTCCATGATGTTTTTCAAAAATGTAAAATTTATGTTTTGGGTTGATGTAGTTCTATGTGCTGTATATGTAAAGAATAGACGTCCATCTAATGCTATTAGAAACAATGCTCCTTATGAAATTTGGTATGGTCATATTCCTTCGGTAAAGCATCCCAGGGTCTTTGGTTCCACATGTTATGCCTTCATACCAAAGTCACATAGAAACAAACTTGGTGCAAGAAGTCGTAAGTGTATATTCCTGGGGTATTCAAACACCTCCAAAGCATACCATCTCTATGATGAAGTCAATAAAAAGTTTGTTGTATCTAGAGATGTAATCTTTCTTGAATCATCCAAAATTGACAATGTTGTTGAGCGGAAACTTGATCGCTTGGATAGATTCACAAATGAAAAATCATTTCAAGAATTTGATAATCAAATTCCACATCTTGAAGGGGGGATTCCTATACTAGATCAAACTATGGAATATTCTTCTAAAGCACTCTCTCCCCCACATGAAACTCCAACAATGGATGATACTTTGAGTGATGTGATTGACAGAATTGGGAGACTCAATCTTGATTCAGTCCCAACTCAATCAACGGAGCAGCCTGGACCATTTGAGAAAGCTCCCAAAAAGTGGCTGACAAAGACACTTGAAAGTGTTCATCCCGATGAGGTTGGAAAGACAGGAACTAGAAATTCAAACCTACAAAATGGATGTGATGTAGATGACTCTGATTCACCTATTGATATGGATGTTTCTTATGATTGTGAATTGAATTTGTCTACAGATTTTGAACTAACTTCCTTCAAAGAAGCTACTTCTCATGATGAATGGAAAGAAGTGATGCAAAAGGAGTATTATGCCCTGATAAAGAATGGCACTTGGAAGCTGGTTGATCCTCCATTAGGAACCAAACCAATTGGCTACAAGTGGGTCT
>APFE030643298.1:44509-59361 GCA_000404065.3 Pinus taeda
GAATGTTTTTATGTTCCAGCCTGAAGGATTTGCTGTGAAAGGACATGAACATAAAGTATGCAAACTTGTGAAATCCTTGTATGGCCTCAAACAAGCACTGCGAGCCTGGTATGAAAAACTAACTGAGCATCTTCTGAAACTCAATTTCAAATATTATGATCTTGATGATGCAACTTTGTTTGTCAAGAAGGTTGGAAAAACAGTTGTATATCTTGTTGTATATGTAGATGATCTTTTGATGATAGGGAACAATGAAAGCTACATTGCATCCATAAAGAAGGAATTGAGGAAAGGTTTTGAAATGACTGATCTGGGCTATGTTCATTATATCTTGGTATTGAAGTAACTCAACATCCGAAGTCCATATTCCTTTCTCAAAAGAATTGCATTGGAGATCTGTTGAACAGGTTTGGCATGACTGAATGCAATCCTCTGACTGCTCCAATGGAACAAAACTTAAAGCTCACATCCATTGAAGGAAAATAATTTGAGGATGAAACAAAGTATAGACAACTTGTAGGAAGTCTCAACTACCTAACTACTACCAGACCAGACATTTTGTTTGTTGTTGGTATCCTCTCCAGGTTTATGCAAAAGCCTTTTGAGGACATTGGTATGCTACAAAAATAGTTCTAAAGTACTTGAAGGGAACTCAAGAATTTGGAATCAAGTATACAGAGGTCAGCAACTTCAACTTGATTGGATACTCTGATTCAGACTTCGATGGAGACAAAGAAACTGGGATATCTACTTCACGTTATGTTATGAGTCTTAGATAAGGAGCTGTCTCTTGGAGATCACGCAAACAATCAGTTCCAGCAGATTCCACAACAGAGGAAGAATATATGGCAACAGTTGAGGAAACAAAAGAAATCTTGAAGATTTGCAGGTAAAACAAGTACAATCGACTCCACTCATGATTGACAATACCTTGGCAATAAAGCTAGCCAAGAACCCAAAGTTCCATGATCGAACGAAGCACATCAATACTAAATATCATCTGATTCAACATCATGTTGAGGCAAAAACAATCCATCTCCACCATTGTTCCATTAATGAGCAAATTGTAGACATCTTCACCAAAGCGCTTGGAAGAGAAAAGCTTGAAAGATTCATAACGATGCTTGGACTCACCAACATCCCTTCAGATTAAGGGGGGGAATGTTGACATCTAATCATAGGGATTGGGTGAACAATTGTAATTAATGTAACTAAATAATAGAGAAGATGGAGAGTCATCTGGAGATGAACTGAATGGTCTGTCCCTCTTGTATATAATAATGAACAACATGAATGAATAACACGATTTGATTTGAGGAGTTACCTCCTGGTCTGACACATACACAATTACTAGAAATGTTGGAAGGAAGTATGAAACTCCCCAAACCTGAAGATTCTTATAGACAAAATTTGCAGGAGTCTTCGGCCTCCCTTACAATCAACTAACCAACTAATGCTGCCTTACTGCCACAACCACCTATATTTTTTGCTTCTTCCACTGTCCACTTTAAATTCCATTATTGCTACTATTGTTGCACTACACCGCCTCCACTTCTATTCAAGAATTCTTTGTTGCCTATCCAATCTAATTACTATTTCTGTGACCCTATCTTAACATGCTTGTCTCAACTCAAAATTTAGTAACAACTTTTGAAAGGAATGGTTTCACTAAGTAGGAACCCGATTAACCATAAGTATCTCATACCATCCAATGACAAATGGATAAAGTGGTAAACAAATGCCTTGAAGGGTACTTGAAGAACTTTGTGAATGATTATGAATTGCAATGACACAGATGGTTACACCCTACATAATTGTGATACAACACTACCTATCACACTTCAACAAAAATGACTCATTTTAACACTTTATATGAATACCCAACATTGTCAATAAAAAAATATGTTGATGTCAATTTCAAAGTTCCTAATGTTAAAAGACAATTTAACCACTTATGGTGAGATCCTTGGCATCCTAAAGAATCCTCTTGAACAAAAAGGTAATGATATTCATGAAAATCATCTATGTTAATGAAAAATGCTTTATCTTAGAATACTTTTCTTACTCACACTAAGTCTCAATATTTCAATATTTCAATATTTCTTATAATATTAATTTTCATAAATTACTTATTTTTGTAAACTAAAGAGATAGCTACAAAAGTTTCTCCAAATTTGTTAATGATAAGCACAAAACGTTAAAGCAAATCACTCACTATTTTTTTCTTAAAATTAAAAATTGATATAAATAAATAATTATTATTGACAACATTATTATTAATATGTGATAAAAACATGCCATGATCAGGGTATGGGTCAGGTCATTTTCCTACTCGGGACTCACATAGTGGTGATTAGATGCAAGGCATGGAGGAGGGGCGACTACGACAGGTGTGATCAAGTGGAGGCGATTGGAGTCGTGGGAGGTAGTGTGATAGGCGATAAATGTTTTTGTGTTATAACATTCCAGGTGGTGGTAGTGGGTATCACATTACATGCATTTGTGTTGTGGTACAGAGAGGTTCTAGAAGATGTGAGGAAGCACTATGGTTCTCGTTTGGTAGAAAGCTGGGTAGGGAGGTAGTAGTTGCGGGATTTCACTCGGGTCGGCTCGATGGCGAGGGTAACATGGTATGTATCATTTCTCTCCACCCATCCTTTCTCGTGACATATTAGTTCTCTAAATGTCTGTCATATTTTCGCCCCTCCCTGTGAATGGGATACCGTGGGTCTTGACAATGTTTGTTCGTCTAAAGAGCGTATTGGTGTGGCTCAATTCGATTTTGAAATTATTGTTTCCAAGTCGATACGTGTTTCCTATGGTATCTTATTGATACGTATGGGAATGTATGGTTTAATTTGGGTTTCTCTATGTGGAAATAATATACCGCCCGGGTGGAATGGTTGTTACCATGTTTGGTTGAATTGGTTTATGATTACTCTCTACTTGTCGTCAGTGATGGTTTTAAAATGTATAGGTGTTTGTATACAGGTGAAGGGGTTTGAGCCATTGGTGGGTGGTTATGTCATATGGCAGAGATATACCCTCTCTGGCCTTAGTTTACTCTGTGAGATGACTGAGCAAAGACTGTGGGTAATGAGAAGAAAGAACTACTGGAGGATGATCAACACGTCTCATTCAGCTTTCACTTTGCTTGGGTTTAATGCTTCTTGTTTCTTTCTCCTGTTATTTGTAATTATTCCTAGGGTTTATAATTAGAGTGATTACCCAGTCGACGAGCCGGGGATATTCACGCATTCAGTGATCTGGATAGTCGATTATAGTATATCTCAAAAAAGGTTGACAAAGATGGCAAGACCATATACGGGAATCGAACAGTCTAGAAATGGGGGTTGGAGACGTAGTCGGAAGAGAGAGTCTCAAGGAGGTCGAGGAGCATCCTCGTCGAGGCCACCAATGAGAAGTGGAAAAAATTTAGATTCCCAGCACATCACTGATGTGGACCATACATATACAACAAGTACTCCTGAGAATGTAAGACATATGATAACAGGTTGGGAAGCAAACCTTAACCAACAATCTGAGAAGGAAATCGAGGTGGACAATTTTTTTCCTGTTGGTACTTGATCCTGGTCATACTCGTAGTCGTCTCACCTAGTACAAGTAGACAATTTACCTCTATTGGATGATGAAGAGCATAGTATCTAGAGCTATCATGCATGCAACAAGGTATATCAAAGTTGATCCTATATTTTAGGAAATTCAGAAAGAATTCCAACTTGTTCAACTCCAAATTCAACAACAGAATGTTTGTCTGGGTCATATTGAGAAGAACATTCCATGCCTTTCTCAATCCAAATGACCATGTTCCAGTGCAAAGGACCTAGCTCCCATGGAGTCCTTTCATGAATAGTTTTAGTTATTTCATTTTGTTACATTTTGAGTATGTATATGTCGAGTAGCAGCACTTATGTTAGCATGTTAAGGGTGAATTGGTTTTTAGACATTCAGGCCTACAAGGCTAATTTTGACAGTCTTAAGAACCTTAGATTTTGGATGGCTTATAATGTGTTCGAATAGCCAACAGACTTGGTTTCCTAATGGGCAGGTTGAGGCCACAAAATGTCTTTTTTGGTTGTAACCTTTTTTGAAAATGAATGAATGAAAGGTCCTACTAAGCTTACAAAAAAAATATGATAAAAACATAAATAAAAAATAAATTAACATATTTTTTTAATTTACAATTTATGAAATACGAAGGTAATTTTCATTTATAAAATTATATATAATTTTTGTCAATATTTAATAGGCTCAAAGTTAAAATAACTCTATATTATTTAGATTTTAATAAGAATCTTTGGAAAGTAAACTAATTGGAATGTAAACAAGTGCTATATAGTAGCTAGTACCTACCGCTTAGTTTAAATATAGCTAAATTAAAGTAAAAAAATATAAAGAACTAAAATTGCATATACCTAATCTTGTAACAACAAGATAATTAAATTAAGAAAAATAATGTATAGGCTTTGATGCATTGATTATTTATTATCTTTGTTCTTTTATGCTTGCTTGACATTAGTAAATAAAATATTTTAATAAAGATGTGCTCAAGCGATGCTACATTTCAGTTGATACCTATGATTAGTTTAACTATACATAAATTAAAGTAAAAAATAGTAAAGACATAAATATTTCATCGATAGTTTATAGTCCATTATCTTTAAAGTTGACTCCATGTTAACTTGTTTCTAGAGTCTTTAGTTCATTGTTACTATTATTTGTAGTTTCTCTTGTACAAAAAAGAGGTTTTTTATAATATTCTTCCAAAAATAATATGTTAGAATCACATACCAAATGTTTTACTTGTCTAGAGGCCAAACACATATTAGTTAGAAAATAATATGATGTTTGTAATATTGAGAAGTGTAGCAAGAAAGACACAATTTGACTTTAACCATAGTCAAATTGAGAACATTCGAATTTCCACATCAGAAGACAACTTGGAGGCATTTAACTAAGGTGACATGCATGGAAAATTTTAGGGGCTAATGTTCGCCCAGTGGGCTAATTTTCCATGATTTTTCCACAAAAAAGATTCGCCAATTTCCAATTTTATAAAAGACGATTCGCCCAAATTTTAAAATATAAATTTATTTTACCTTAAAAGTCACCAACATTATATGGAGCTTATATATAAAATTGTTGGCTTGTACGGGCCTAAACCAGGTTCGGAGTTAATTAGCCAAACAAATTCCAATACTACTAACCCTTTCGGCAACAGTCCACGGAGCGCGAACCAAGGTATCACCGGAAGTAGTATGGGAGGGTGCTAGAACCATGTTTCCTCACCCTAGAGATGTCTGAAAAGTTCGACTGGTCCGTTGTTTGTTCCTATGCATAGGTTTCTTCGCGCACTTTCCTGTTCCTCGCGGCTTGATACACTGCGCTATTACCCGAGATCGTGCTTATATTCTTATACCAGTTAGTTATCTTCGCGTAAATAAAAGCCTTGTATTATATTTATTTATACAACACATTCATATAAGTTCGCACAACACATAAACAGTAAACTTACAAATTATATCCAATAACACATAAACCAGGAAAAGATACACATAAATATGGTAAAAATTCTCTTTATTGATTTTCCCTTCAGTTACAAACTTGACCTGCCCTGCGCATTCAACTGCAGGGGTCTGCACACTTAGCTGCAAAGCTTTCTCCTACTCTACGGCTCACAAACACACTTTTACACTTCGACTCAATTACTTAGACTTTTCATCTTTCCTTTTTTGTTATTTTCTACACTTAGAGCCTCGCTCTATTTATACCATCCCATGGTTCGCAGACCATGGGTAGGTCTATCTAGCTGACATTACATTACAAAACTAGCGCGGACAACCCTGTGACTCTATTATACTTCCGCACCCACAATTCGCAGAGTTTTTACAAAAGACTTGGTCAAAACTTGGGCTTTAAGCCCCAAAACATGCCTTGGGGGGATTCCATGCCCAACAGTCCCCCAACACAAACATCATGACTCGCCCTCGAGTCACTCTGTCAGTGCGGAGTCCCTCCAACTGTGTCTGAATTGTTGCACGATCGGCAACGCACTGAAGTGTTGCTTGCTGGATCTATTGCATACGTTGTTCCGAGACCTCTATGTCGGAAGTGCTTCTCTACATCAGTACATGCATTCCTTGCATGTGTGTAAGCTTGCCTTCAATTTCTTCTGTCATGGTGAAGGCCTCATTGATCCAAGGTTGAATGCATGCTTTCAGGATTGCTTCCTTGTGTCGTGCCGTGCCCACATGATCCTTCAGCGCTTTAGCCTGTTGGATCCGCACGAGCCTCTGAGTGAGGACTAATGTCTGCACAGTTCCTCGGATGTTATCATACTACTGTTGGAGTTCTTGCACCTCTGTCTCTAAGCGTTGGATGTTGGGGTCCTCATGCAGATTTGTGAGGACCTCAAGTGATTCTTCCAACATGCTGGTGCAGTTGCACATTGTATCGCTGGTGGGCCCCAGTATTGCAGCAATAATGCTGCAACTCCTAGGACTCCCTTCTTTAATTTTATCAACCGGGTAATTCGTAACAAACTTGGAAGCGACGGTGTTGTATGCACAAGTACTAGCTCTTGCCGCAGCTGTCACTTGGTCAGCTGGCACAAGTCCGCTAGGATCTTAAGACAACTTCTATGAACTCTTAGAAGAATATTTTTAACTGATGGATGAAAGCTAACTCAAAGGAGGCTAATCTACTTGCAGAAAGAAGTGAAAAGTGGAAAGGAAATGCAAACCCTAGCAAACCCTAATTTTACCAGCTAGCCCTACTGATGCAAGAAAAATGATGAAAGCTACAGAAATGAATGCCATTGACTTCTAGGAAGGTAAAATTCATGCGTCTAAGTTATCACTATCTGAAGAAAACAT
This sequence comes from Pinus taeda, assembly GCA_000404065.3. Taxonomy (NCBI): domain Eukaryota; kingdom Viridiplantae; phylum Streptophyta; class Pinopsida; order Pinales; family Pinaceae; genus Pinus; species Pinus taeda. The sequence continues at coordinate 51,406 of APFE030643298.1, forward strand.
CTTTTTATATTTTTGATTAAGTTGTCAGAATTATCATGCATGTGCTTTCACTGTTTTTGACTGTGCAGAGGTGGATCAGCGAAAGGAAATGCTTGGAAGAGGTCGAAAAGGTTCAGAGAGGGCCTAAGGGGTCCCTAACACCCTTCCAGAGAGTTTCACATAGTTTGGCTATCAAGAAACCTCATTTGTGAGCTTCTACAGGAAGTCTGCAGGGGTTCTACAGGATGTTCTGAAATTTCTACAGGATGTTCTGTAATTTTCTACAGGATGTTCAGAAATGGAGTTTTGGAGAATGGATAGAGGAAAAAAGGTGTAGGGATGAGTATGGAGGTGAGATAGGGGTGTGAGGAGGTTCAGGACTTGGTGGATGGAGTTGAGGAGTGATAAGGACAGTTGGATTTATTCAAGGAGAGATAAGGCAATGCTACACAATAATATGGAAAGTAGGTCAACGTGAGGGAACGTGGCAAAGGTAAGGCAACGATCTGAAATGGAGGATGAAGTAGGTAGGTTGGATGGAGTATGGGTAGATGGAGAAGTATGATAGGCGCTCTTCAAGTTATTTTTCAAACTGAACAAACAAACACTTAGAAAACCTATGACCTAGTTACTTCACTCTAATCTGACCTAAGTAATAGCAAAAGGAAATGAACAGAAGTTTATTCGAAATGAAATACGTGAAATAACTATGCAACTAAGAAATCATGAACCTAAGCATGCAATTAAAACTGATATCAAGTTCGACAACTAAGAATCGAACACTACTAATTGCATGGTGAAGCAAAGACAATGTTTTTGGTGGTAGCAAGGTCGCCTTGGTCCCAGCTCATGATTCCACTGAAAGAGAGGTGAGATCCAAGGTGCTTGATGGCTTTTTTCTGAATATCTTCCCTATTATTGACTTATCAAACAAATCTGAACATGAAAAGATACTTTAATCATCAAAAGCAATCTAAATAACAAAACAAGATTTAAATCTAAATAGCAGATTTTATTTTAAGAATGCAGCAAAGACACATGAAAGTAAACAAAGGAGGTACTGGGCACTTGAGATGGGCCCAACCCCAAGCGCTATAGCCTCCTGAGAGAGATTAGAGCTGGTGCAAAGCTGGATTCATCTTTATTGATAAAAAGAATAGTTACATTCCAAAAACTATCCACAAGGGAAAGTTTGAAAAGGTGCTGAAATGCAAAGCTAATCTACTGACCAAAATCGAACTACAAACTAGCTAACTTCTGCCTAAAAAGTGACTAACTGCTGGCTAACCCCAAAATGAGGCCCTAAGCCTTCTTATTTATACAAATTGAGGACCTCAAGAGTCCTCCTAAACTTTAGGGACTGGGCTGCCCAAAACTTACAGTTAACAGCAGTCCTACTTGACTGGCTCGGCTGCCCTTGTGGTAATTGATTTGGTGGCCCTTGAACTCCGAGCTGATGGTGGATAATTTGAGGTAAGGGCCCATAAATGAAGGGGACACCTTCCTAAAAATTCTCTCCACGAATTTGGCTGCCAAGTGCTCATTTAAACCTTTGATTTTGTCTCCAAATTGACCAAAAAGACTACACAAAGCACACATTAGACTTGTTGGCATAATGACTAACCCAATTCACTCTATTAGCATAGATATAATAAAAAAACATGCAATAAAATAATGAGAATGGTGGATTAAGTCAAATTAGGAGGTTGAATGAGCCCACATAATTATCAATTTTTGGGGCTCATCATCACCCCCTACTGAAAGTGTTGCTCATCCTTTGAGCAACTAATCTATCTTCTCCTGTTTGATGGCCTTGGTGGCCTCCCTGTCATGCCAAGCTCCTGAAGTGGTGTCCTCTTCTCGGTCATAAAACCATGCTTTTCTCTTTGCTTCTTCCCACTGCATGTGCTCCTTTTCCTAGAGAATTCTCAACTTCCGGTAGAACAGTCTCAGCTTCCTGTAGAACTGTCTTTGAGTCCATCATCTTAATTATCTCTCTCTAGGTGAAGGCTTTTGGCTTCCTTATTCATAGATGATGGATCTATTTGAAGAAGACTCTTCACTTTGTTTAGCTGTGGTGTCCTCAATTGTAATTGGCTCCTTTGACTGTGGCTGGGGTCTGGTAGCTTTTATCCGCATGCTCCTCCTTGCCTTAAAATACATGAAAGGCTCCCTCTTTCGCTGCCCTTTTTGCTTTGGAGATGTGCTTAGGGTGGCCAGCACAGCTGCTGCCCCCCTGGCTAAGATATCAGGTGATTTTTTTCCCTTTTGTTGCCTTGTCTCCATGCTTCCTGTAGAAAGTCCTGTGTGACTGTTTTATGTCTTCCTGTAGAAACTGCTTTCTAGCTTCCTGTAGAAACGATCTTCACTGTTTTGGACTGCATGGCTGGGGGTGCATTCTCTTTTAATTTTGTTGTGGTTTCCTGGGGTGTGTCTTCACTTGCTTCGACTTTTTCAGTCCTTTCTACCCTGCTCTGCAATCTCTTCTCCCTGGGTGTTTGTTCCATTGTTCCTCCAACAGCTTTAGGCTTTGCAACTTGGAATTTTCCTCATTTCTCTTCTTGTCTCTCTGTGGTGGTCTGTGTTGTGTTTCTTTTCCACTGGCTTTCTCTTCTAATGAGTGGTGGGGTAAGCTTTAAGGTCAGCCCTTTGTTTGAAATTTATAGTGGCCAATGTCTTGGATTTAGGCTGCAGGGACATTAAGAATTCTTCTGTTACCTCATCATCATAACCTTCGATTCTGTCACATAACGTCATCCAATTGGCATGAGTAAATAGGTCTACCACCTCAGGAGTTTCCCACAATTTCCTAGAATCTGAGGGTTCCTTTATGATAAACCCTCCTGGCATGATGAGAGTGCTCTGTTTTGGCTTGTGCTCTGATAAGAAGGGGAATTCTGTGTATGGCTTCCTCCCCAGAACATGGAAGACAGTATCCCTGAGGTGTTTATATTTTAACTCTGCACCAATTCCCTGGTTCTAATGCTTTTGTTTCCCAAACTCGACTATCTGTGTATTGAGGGGGAAGTTTTGTTTCCACAGACAGGGTACAACACCTCAATTTTTTACTCCAAGCCTACATGCAAACATGCAACTTCAAATTTTGACATACAGGCTAGCCCTCTCAGTGCTTTATCTTTCCTACAAGAGGAATTTTTGTAGGACACTTGGAAGAGAATGTTGACGCTCGACCGTCTGAGAAATTTTGTGTAATTACACAGGCAAACTACTATTCTTTACCCACAGGCAGACTTGTTTCTAATACCCATACTTCAGACAGTCCAGTTTACCACCTTTTGAAATATACCATGCAGGGAAAGTGTTTTTCGAGCTTACCTCTCCCAGAACTTTAAATTTGACGAAGAAAATTCAGGCTTCCCTGCTTCTGAAAGTTGTGTCGTACTTCCTGTAGAACGCCGATAAGCAGGAGGGTTTAAAAAATGGCCGAGAAAGCTTGGTTTGCTGCTATGGAGCTGGTATGGAGCTTGTTGCAGCTGCAAGGATGATGATAAACTGTAAACAACAGAGGTGAGAGTTTGATTGGCTGTTTTATGGAGATTTCCGTTGATGGAGGGTGAGCTAGCCACTGCACGTTAGCCCCATGTAGACTGTTGGTCCCTACTGTAGTGTTTAACTATTTGTTCTCTGCCTGTAATCACGTCGATCAATCACGTTGAAGCTTAAACAGTCACCACTACCTATTTTTTTTTTATTTCACGTGAGTTACCTGTACATGCATGTTGCCTGATTTCTGGCTGAGCGCTAGAGAACTGGATGAGGGTGGCTAGTTAGCTAGCCACCTATTTTTTTAATCACCACCATCTCATTGCTCATGTAGTTTCCAAATTACATTCATGCAATCAGAGGAACGAGGTTTAGTCATGTACCTTGAAGTCGAATGTGGCTGTTGTGAGGTGCTTTTTGCTGCTGCATGTGTTTTTGTGGTTGCATGATGGCTTGGTTGCTGATTCATGGCTTTTTTCCTTGTGCAAGTGTCCTCTGATCGGATCTACGTTGCAGGAATTTGCTTCACGTTCAGATCTGCACCCTCAAGCTGCTGATGTTGAATTTTCATAGGACAGAAATTTGTTTTCACCATTTCTTCCAAACGATAGATTGGATCGATCTGAAACTTGCTGAGCATGTTCCTATCATCATTATGCACCTCCGTTAACAAAATTGCAATCAATGGATGCACAGATTTCGAGAAAAATGGAAAATGGCTGAAGATTATAGAGATCAATTTATCAGAAACCGTGCATCGGAATTGGCTGAAACTGCTTGGGTAGGTTACTATTGCCCATATACATCTCTCCATGAAGCAGGTTTTGAAACGGATGCACGGATATGGAGAAAATGCAAAAATGGCTGAAGGTGATGGAGGTTGATTTCTTGGAAATCATGCACCGGAATTGGCTGAAATTGCTCGGGCATGTTGCCATCATCCCTATACAACTCCCTGTAAAATAGTTTTTAAATGGATGTACGGTTTTCATGTTCTGGAAAAAACAAATTCTGTTTTATGTATTTTTCCTCAAAGCATTCTGCAAGATTTTGCACGGAAAGAAAAACTGAGCTTGGGCTGTGATGCAGGCATGGAGATGATGGAGGAGGAATCTGAAAATTGCAGGAGGACTTCTGAACCCTTGAGGAAGCTATCATGTTCGCCAAACTACCTTTTTGCAATCCATTTTTAGCTTCTTGTAATTTCTACAGGAACTTCCTGTAGAAAACACAGTTTTCATAAAAGAAGCACAATGAGGTGGAAAAAATGGTGGAGAAAGGGTGAGGAATGGAAACATGGATGCTTGCGGGCCTAACAAATAGATTCCAAGCTTTAGATTCCCTTCCAAAATCGAATCTAGCTCGCATGAAAGTTCTACAGGATGCTTCCTATAGAAATATAGAACTTCTTGTAGAAACGTCTGTAGCTTCCTGTAGAGGGCCCAAAACTCCCTGTAGAAGGCCCAATCTCAACCCGAATGTGACCAAATCCTAGGAGAGGTGATTGGCCATGGAGGGGGTGTCTGAGGGGGTGTCCTTGAGCCTGGTATGGACCCCCGTCCTCATTTTCCGTGCCTATTTTTCTGCAAAGTATTCACTGCAACCTGCAATTTTTTACAGAGATTAATCCTGATTTCTCTCTTTTTTTTTTTCCTTTTTCTTTTTTGTTGAAAACAACTAGGGCGCCTCATGGAGGTTTTCACCCTAATTGCCTGCCCTAGGCGCCTCCAAGGGAGGTTTTCACCCAGGGATCTTCTTCTTTTTTTCTTTTTCTCTTTTATTTCTCTTTTTTCCTTTTTTCCAACCCATTGACCGCCTCATGGATGTTTTGAATCAATGAGCCAATCTAAGGCACCTTCGAGGAGGTTTTCACCTTAGATTTTTCCTCTTATTCCCATTTTTTTTTTTTTTTTTCTACCCTACCCTACTTGAAAAACAAAATCGTTCTTCAAGTATAAGAATACTTCCAATGAAGCCATGTGGACATCGATATTAGAGACAAAATGATGGGGAGGCTTGAAATGCATGCTTTGACAGCTATCTGGACTTTAGAAACCAAATCATTTGACTTTGAAGGGATCAAGCATAGCTGAGGAAGAGAGTACGACTACAACTTAGTGACCATCTGGAACCATATCTCAATATAGCTCTAATATCCTTGGTCCTTTTGCTGATCTGGATCATTCTTCATATCTTCTTCTATCATGACTTTCTCATCTTCCTCTTTTTGCTGATCTTTCTCTTGAATATATGGAGGATTTGATGGTAACCATGAGGGAGCACTCTCAATCTCTGATTTTTATGTCTTCTCTTCATCAAGTATAGCCCATGGTTCTTTGCTATCCTCTTTTGAATCTTCTTTTACTGGTTGTGGTCCTTCAATGCTTTCAAGATACTCTCTTTTTTGCAATACTCTTCCTGAGTTATGGTGAAGATCATTGAGCTCAAGAGGAGTCATTTGGACATGTTGTGCCTCAGCTTTGCAATTGGGTTGAGCTACTCCATTGTATGGTTTTGGGAATGGTGGTATGGGTAGTTGAGTGGAGGTGTATATTTGAGATGGATGTGGATGGGGTTGTGGTTGGGCAGGCATTTGCGGTTGCCTTGGTGGAGCAGGAGGCGATGGTTGTGGATGAGCAGGCGGTGGAGGAAAATGAGCGAGAGGAGTGTTGTACTGGGGCCTCCACCCTTGATGAGGTGCATTCCACTGAGGCTGTGGTTGAGCATAAGAGTAAAACGAATGAGCAGCTGGTTGGGCATAATATGGATCTGTGAAGGAACAGGGAGGAGGTGTGAACTAGGAAGGATGAGCAGGGGGACCCCAAGAAGGGATGAAAGTGGCTTGATAGGGGTCGTAATAGGTCTCGGATGTCCCTTGCAGTTCCCGCTGGTAAGGTATGGGTCCATGTGACCTCCTTTGGTTCATGAAATAGAGTGTTTCAGTGACTTCTTTGGCCCTTTGATATGCAGCTTTGATTCTAGGCAAGGAAGGGCACTCATTTGTAGGATGGTATTCTTCACAGACAAAACACACTTATATGGAGTACAATGGACATTTGTTCCTAGGATGCTTTCTAGTGCACCTAGGACAAAAGATTTCCAAAGCCCTCTTGGCTTCCTCTTGCTTCCTTTGGATTTGTAAGGTATCCAATTGCATGGCAAGAAACTGCCTCACCTCATTCTTGAAATCTTCCATCTGATTTGCAAATTCATTTTTGGATAAGGTACTGCTCTCAACATTTCTATTTGTAGCCATTTTCTCCAGAGGAATGTTTTCTTCTTGTTCTTCCCTTGAGGTTCTTCAAATATGTCTTGCTATCCACCTAAGGGTTCTTTAATCACAACCATCGAATAAGAGAGAAGGTTGGCTGTGTGAAATAGTCGGGGTGTTGTGCAATCGTTTTTCTGACTTATCTCTACTCCTACAAGGTAGGAAAGGAAATCTTTTTTGGTTGATTTTTTTTTTGTACCTACAAAACTAAAATAGATTGAACTGCAACTAACTATCTTACTGAAATGAAAATGCAGAATTGAAATGAAAGTAGGAAAGGACTAATCTATTTTTCTCAAATGAAATTGCAGGAACGAAATGCTAGTCTATGCTTGCGAAATTGAAATTGCGGAATTGAAATGCTAATCTATGCTTGCAGAATTGAAATGTTAATCTACGCTTGCAGAATCGAAATTGCGGAATTGAAATGCTAATCTATGAAAGCAGGAAATGTCTACTCTACTTTTGCAGAAATGAAATTGCAGAATGGAAATGAAATAAACTACTTAGTAGAAGGTTGTAGTGGAAAATAGAAGAAAAGCAGCAATCACCAATACTCTGACGCTTCCTTGGCAACGGCGCCAAAAATACTGGTGGGCCCCAGTATTGCAGCAATAATGCTGCAACACCTGGGACTCCCTTCTTTAATTTTATCAACCCGGTAGTTCGTAACAAACTTGGAAGCGACGGTGTTGTATGCACAAGTACTGGCTCTTGCCGCAGCTGTCACTTGGTCAGTTGGCACAAGTCCGCTAGGAGCTTAAGCCAAATTCTATGAGCTCTTAGAAGAAGATTTTTAACTGATGGATGAAAGCTAACTCAAAGGAGGCTAATCTACCTGCAGAAAGAAGTGAAAAGCGAAAAGGAAATGCGAACCCTAATTTTACCAGCTAGCCCTACTGATGCAAGAAAAATGATGAAAGCTATAGAAAGGAATGTCATTGACTTCTAGGAAGGTAAAATGCATGCGTCTAAGTTATCACTATCTGAAGAAAACATCTTTTTGTATTTTTGAATAAGTTGTCAGAATTATCATGCATGTGCTTTTACTGTTTTTGACTGTGCAGAGGTGGATCGGTAAGAGGAAATGCTTGGAAGAGGTTGGGAAGGTTCAGAGAGGGCCTAAGGGTCCCTAACACCCTTCCAGAGAGTTTCATAGAGTTTGGCTATCAAGAAACCTCATTCGTGAGCTTCTACAGGAA
>APFE030643298.1:67167-81943 GCA_000404065.3 Pinus taeda
ATATATGGGAAGCTTGGTATACATGGGCAGCATAATGATGCATGGAGCATGGGCAGCTCATGGGCAGCATGATGTATGAGATCATGAGCAACATGATTATGCATGATGCAACATGATGGTGCTACACGGTAAGGTACAACAAATGGACGAGATGAAGCATGATGATAAGTGAAGGAGCCACCTTGGAGAATCAGTTGAAGAAGAATGTCTTGAACTGATCTCATATGAAATGATCTATGCTAGATCTAGATAATTCAAAGTGTTGAATTTTGTTGTAAATGTACTATCTCATTCTCTCTCTTTCTCTACTGAACTTTGAAGAACATAAAAGAAGAATTGATCAAGGGTTTCCCCACACATTGTGGGGTTTGTCCCTAGCTAGTGCCACTTCTTGTGTCCTCTTGTCTTAGCTTGTCTTCTGCAATTTATATTTATGTTCTATCTGTAGTTTATCTTAATGCTGATGTGATTGCTAACTTTGAAAATTTAAATAAATTTCTCTAGCATAGAACATACCTAAAATTAACATGGTATCAGAGTTGAGGTGAAGACAATGCCCAAGCAAGAGTGAAAGAGAAATAATCGAAGACAGGTGGGATAGGACAAAAGGATCAATGGGTTCCTCATCCCTCTTCTAATTCACCAAGGGTGAAGTCGAAGCAGAGTATATAATCAGAATGACGCAATGAAAGTTTTTGATGGCCCATCTAAAGATCTCCTCATTGGAAGACCGAATCTCAGGATGGAAGGAAAGGCAGATAACTAGTTCGGCCATTATGCGAAGGAGTGTCCAAATGGTAGGGACACATCACTTGATGATCATTCCAGGGACATCGGGTAATATAATTCATCAAGGAGAAATGGTCGACTCTTCAAAGAAAGCAAGGAACCCCAGGAATGGAAGTCAAAAGTTTTAAGGTGGCATTCGTTGATGGAAAGGTACGTGTATGAAAATAGATTTTTCAAAGATGTTTTTGAGTTCAAGGTTGTAGTAAGTTACAGGAAGTCCACTAGGGACCATCTCCATTGACACATAGCACTTAAGGTCTGTGAGTCAGATGGTGACAGGGATGCCTGAATTAAACAAGAGCATGAAGGCACATGTCTGAGATGTACCGAAGGAAAATCTTACAAGGGCACCATTCCCCTCATGCCACAGATCCACAGGTTTGGAACAACCCAGGGAGTTTGAGATTCATGATCAGGAATCTCATGTATACAGGTGGTAGAAAGCCCTCTAAGGCTTGAAGCGAAAGGACCTAGGCATAATATGAGAGGATCGATAGTTGTCTGATAAAGTTGAGATTCACTAGGAGTGAAATGGATCCAAACCATTTGAAGGTTGGGGATGATAGACCTCTCATACCAGCACCTTATGAGGACAACCTATGCAGACCCTCTCACTTGGAAAAGTAAGAGGGAGTTGGATTCCGGATGTGAAATGATAAGCTGCAAGCCTGTGACTACCTCGAGGAAGTTATACGGTAGTGATGTCGAACTAGACTTGGGAAAGTTCTTGGTGAACTTCTGTCCAGACATATGTTTTGCAGTTAACACGGGGAGCTCATATTTGATTGAGTCTCACTGAATTGGTGCCAAGAATCTTCTGACATGTCTTCAGGGCACAATCTCTCATAGATTGAGATACACTGCCGAAAATGTGAAACTACATGATTATTCTAATGTTGTTTGGGTAGGCAGTGTGAAGGATCACTGGAGCACTTCTTAGTGTTGTTTCTCTTTGGATACTGCTTCGATATCATGGATGAGCAAGAAGTAGAAGTCAGTTGTTATAAGCACCACCGAGACTGGATACATATCTATGAGTATAATCTCGTATGAAGCTGCCTGGTTGGGGAAGCTCTTCAGTGAGCTGTTTGTACACATGATGAATACCACTGTGATTCTCTGTAACAACCAGAGGTCAAATTCGATTATTAAGGAATCCCATATTCGACGATTTCTCTAGAAGATAGACATCAGATTCTGCCTTATCTTGGATATGGTATGTCAATGATCAAGGTGGCTCCATCGCATTGAAACTGATTTATAGGTCGCTGACATTTTGACAAAGCCCTAGGGGAAATATCAAATCTGTGATTTTCCCAGACGACTTGGAGTTGTCAAGAGACCCTTGTACAAGGGTCTTTCATGTTGCATACATTGAGCTCTAGGAGCTCTGGGGGCTTGCTATTCTTACTGGAACAACATATAGCCATAAGGTGACCCACCCTCCCCTGGTGGTGCATACTGGAAAAAGATGATTCACTCTCTTGTGGGGCAAGATGATTCGCTCTCTTGTGGAACAGGATGATTCGCTCTCCTGTGTAGCAGGATGATTAGTTCTCCTGTGAGGTCTGGATGATGTGTTCTCCATGACAAATGTAGCAGGATGATTAGTTCTCCTGTGAGGCCTGGATGATGTGCACTCCATGGCAATTGTAGCAGGATGATTAGTTCTCCTATGAGGACGGGATTGATTAAGTTCTCCTGTTGAGGTATCCTACCCATGTAGTCAGGGACTCATGGGAAGTACCTCTCATCTGATCAATGAGCAGGGAAATGAAGATAGTGACCATAGTAGTACCGATGGATGCATCGCTTTATCAACCATACTCCCTATGCTAGGATGACCTTCATTCATCTAGGATCAATGATACTGGTCTGGGACGAGTAGTAGGAGTTGTACCTACTATGACGCTGACTTTGAGTTGGTTGAGACTGGTCTGGGACGAGTGGTACATACTCTGAGACTGACCTTGGGTCAGTGCAGGACTGGTCTGGGACCAGTGAGAGTGGTACATACTATGACACTGACTTCGGGTCAGTTCAGACTCATCTGGGACCAGTGGTACACTCTCTGAGACTGCGATACTGGTTTGGGACCAATGATAGGAGTGGTACCCACTATGGCGCTGACTTTGGGTTGGTTGAGACTGGTCTGGGACCAGTGGTATGCAATCTGAGACTGACTTCGGGTTAGTGGAGAATGGTATGAGACATTCTCGATTAATTATTCTTCTTCATGGTTCAACAGAGCTAAGTTGAGCAGAGCAAAGCAGAGCCAGCAAAGCTGAGTAGAGTTGAGCAACGCCAGTAGAGTAGAGCAAAACTGAGCATAGCAGAGAAAAACTAGCAGAGCCAGCAGAGCTGAGCAGAGCTAGCAGAGCTAAGTAGAGCTGAGCAGAGCAGTACAGAGCGCTGATGGCAGAGACAGTACAGTGAGACATGGATCAGCGAATGGAGTTCTCCCTAGTTGAGAGGGAGTGTTAAATTGGAAACTAGGGCCAAACTCCATGTGGGTCAGCTTATTTATGGAAGCTAATATTTTTATTGGATCCCTCTTGTCAAGAGGTGTAGGATTGATCTAAAGATCATCCGATTCTGATAAGTATTTATGGAGATATGAATTTATTTTGATTATCTAACTATTATCAAGCCGACTGGCTTTTACGTAGGCTCAAGAAGCCCAAACGTCATGTGTATTCAACCTATACGCTTTAGTATAAATTGGCAAGGAATTGAAGTCATTTGTACACACATTCTTCATGTGATCTCCTCTCCACGTCTTGGGTTTTTGGTGAAGGAGATACACTAATGAAGAATGCCCTAGCTACAGTCACAGTCAATGTAATACCCTAGTTCATGGAGATATATATACGCTAAAATGGCACATCATGGAAATCTATATAAATGCATAGCATTCAAGGGATACATATGCGGCTATATGTATGAACAACATGGAAAACGCAGATTCGCTGTTTATGAAGAGACATCTACACACTGTCATGAAAACACCATACACACAGTTATGTTGATCATGACATTTATACACAGGTCATAAACAATGAAAACAAATATGTTGAGTCATGAATCTGTAGGCAAATGGAGATACCCTATCTGCAATGTAAATAGAGACACCCTATACGCGGGCCATGGAAACGTATTAGATGCAGTGATCTACAAATTGAGTCAAGGCATGAAGCCACTGTCCAGGCATGAAACCATAGAAGAAAATGCCACAGTCAAGGGATCGCTGAAGCAACCATAAAAGCACAGGAATCATATTCGGATGGTTCTGAGATTGGAAGAGGAGTCGCTGTGATATGAAGGAACCCACAGTCTATACGCACTGTCATAAAGACCTTTCTGCACAGCCAAAGGAACTCCACATGCAGTCATGGAGCAAACACACAACTACATGAACCCTAATCCGTTGTATATATGTGTTATAAAGAATGTCATGACCATACACACAACACTCTATCATGATATAATGCAGTCTATATGGGAAACGCAGTCAGTACATGAAGACTCATGACGTTGAAGATTTGATGGGTAGAAATGTTGATATAGCAGTCAATGGTATAACTGTAACAATCTTCAGTGGAATTGTGTCAGCATATTCATTGACATGGCATGGAAGACTCACTATGTATAATATGGTAGAAAACATATATGGCATGGGCAACATCATGAGGTAGATCAAGCATAATGCATCGTAGAGATGAGATCATGAGCAGCATGATATATATAATATATATATATAATATATATATATATATATATATATATATATATATATATATATATATAATATATATATATATATATATATCTATATATATATATATATATATATATGGGGAAACTTGGTATACGTGGGAAGCATAATGAGGCATGGAGCATGGGCAGCTCATGGGCAGCATGATGTATGGGCAGTATGATGTAGCTCATGGGTAGCATGATGTATGGGCAGTATGATGTAGATCATGGACATCATGATGTATGATATCATGAGCAGCATGATGATGCATGATGCAGCATGATGGTGCTACACGGTAAGGTGCAGCAAATGGACGAGATGCAGCATGATGATAGGTGAAGGAGTTACCTTGAAGAATCAGTTGAAGCAGAATGTCTTCAACCGATCTCATCGTTATACGAAATGATCTATGCTAGATCTAGATAAGTCAAAGTGTTTACTTTTGTTGTAAATGTACTATCTCTCTCTCTCTCTCTCTTTCTCTGCTAAACTTTGAAGAACATAAAAGAAGAATTGATCAAGGGTTTCCCCACATATTGTGGGGTTTGTCCCTGGCTAGCGCCACATCTTGTGTCCTCTTGTCTTGGCTTGTCTTCTGCGATTTACATTTATGTTCTATCTGCAATTTATCTTAATGATGATGTGATTGTTAGCTGTGAAAATTTAAATAAATTGCTCTAGCATAGAACATACCTAAAATTAACACTTTCTGGCCAACCGACGCGGTAGCGCTACCCCCCATGCGCAGTCGTGGACCTTGTGACTGTTCACTTCTACGCGCAGCTCCAACATTGCACAGTTTCTAGGCAGAATAGTTTATAGTGCTGCGCTTCCTTTCAACTACCTAGAGAGCTAACACTGTTCTTCCCTCGGCTAGTCAGGTGGTCGCGCCACTTGTGTATGGTTTCCTCTAGTCATCCGTCATTCTTTCTAGGAAATACTCACCTTTTACCGTTACTAGTGGTGTTGCACACCTTATCATATGCAACGCATCACCCTGGTTAATTCCCTTAGTAATATGCGGTCCAAGCCAAGCCACTAGAGTGATCAATTTGCTGCGATAGTCCTGAAACTTGTCAGCATGATCGTGCGAACCATGTTTTATCACCTTGGTCTTCTTATCAATAAAATTGTCCCTTATTTCATCCTCCAGCTTCTTGACTTCCACTTCTACCAGAGCCTTTTTTTCCTTAATCACACCCTTTCTTTTTCACGTTCTTGGAGCCTAAAATTTCCCTGTTGGATTTCTTCCTCAAGTGCCAAGCATTCTGCTTCTTGCAGCTGTGTGATCCCTTTCGAGGCTCTGCAAACTATCATATCTACCAGTGATGCTATGTGTTGGCTAGGTCTTTCATGCTCCATGGGGATTACATCGTTCACTTCATACTTTAGCCTCGGAGGTGCTTGCGTGGTCAGGGTCTTGCACACCATCCTATAAGCCCATAGAACCATTGGTACGTGCAGATCCTAGTCAGTCCGCTTCGCATTATGGACTTTGTTCAGCGCTTTGCGTATTTTGTTAAAGGCTTCTGCGTGGATATCCTTCTGCGCACTTGGTCTTTCCATACTCTGTAGTTTCAACTGGAGGGGTTGTTTGCGCCCTTGTCTTGCCCACACCGGCTTACTGATCGTGTCTCCTACCGCGAGGACTGTGTGCATTCCCGCAGATTTCACACCATATGCTTGTATCCACCTGGAAAGGTGGGCACGCGGGTCGTTTCATCTGTCATACTTGTCTTTTAATCGCATCTAAGGCTTCCCAAACTGTATGCACATCATCATTCGGCCGGCGTGCCAGCCGTCAAAACGTTTCTGGTGCGTACCCCACCATCTTGCAGGTGTAGGCGCAGTACCCATTTCAGAGCGTTGAAGCACTATTGTTCTGACACTTCTCTTTCAAATTTGTGTAGGAACTCATCCACTTCACCTAAATCATGTACATAGGTATATCCCTTATCTCTATGGTTACATAACGCAACGATCTCGCCATCATGTTACAGTTGATCGTGATTACCTCGTGTAACAGGTTTTTCCATCATTATATCTCTTCATTATAATCCAATGTATAGGAGATTTCACGCTCCCATGAGATTCGGCCATCCGTGGTTGGATTTACCCAGTCTTTCTCACACGTGTTTATCTTGTAGATGCAGTCCAGATTGTCGTCATTGTCGTAGTCACGAACTGGCTCTATGTAGTGCGATCCTTTTGCAGGGTCTAAGGGTACCACTATGCGTAGTGAATTTTCTCAAAAATAATCTTGCGCTTCTTCAAATTTATCACGCCATTCATGTTAGTGGCCTAATGTATTCCCAGTAGTGCGGGGTAGTGAGTTCTATCATCAACCATCTCTATCACTTTGAAATATGCTAGTGCACTTGCTCCTTTGATATCTACTATGATTCCCTGTAGTCTCCCCATAGGTAGGATCTTTTTCTGGTTCGCCATCTGTAATTGGATAGTTGACCATTCCAGGGTAGGCCTTCCCATGCGCTCCCATGTCTACTTTGGCAGGACGTTCACATCCGATCCTAGATCCAAAATCACTTGGTCCATCTCAAATTCCCCGATATGTGTGGTCAATCTCATCTCCCTTCCTGTTCACGTCGTGTGCTTCCCGAGCTTCTCGACTATGCGCGATTCTCCTGGCACAGTCCTAGCGCATCTAGTTATGAGTTCTTGTAGCCCTTTTACAGCCTTGCTGCCACGTAGCAGCTTCATGCATGTCTCTAAGAATGTAGTGAGCATCGATGGGTCCATTTCCGGTTCTATTCTGTCTTTACTTCCTGAAGTGGAGGCATCCACAGAGCTCCTCTTAGCTTCCATGAAGGTCTCCTTATCATGCTCCAAATCAAATTTTGGTTCCTTCGTTGGAACCTTGCAAACCTAGGTACTCTCTTTAGGCTACTCGCCTTTGTCATCCCCTGTCGTAATACCACTCCGGAGCACGATATTTATATTAGGGTCTTCCTCGCGCAGCTCGTACCTCATCATTTGTAGGTTCTGAGTCGGGGGAGGTTGGAGTGCTCCTTTATCGTGAAACCTCACTATCAATGTGAGAGAGTTCTCCGTCTCATGATCAAACTGCATATGATATAAGTATGATGGTCGTGTTGGATTTGTACAATCATGGGCATAATTCCCTGGCCCTCCGCAATTATAACATATCAGTTGTCTGCAACCTCTTCCTCATCCCCTCCACCTCGGCCTCGTCCATGCCCCTAAAATCTAGTGCGCGTCATTCCTACATTTTGATCGAGGGACCAGGTTTCGGCCTGAACTCTATAGGTAGGAGTTCGATCCATCATCAGCTCATAACTTCTACAGGTACACTTGTCATGTCCCACTGACCTATAGAAATTACATTACAACTGTTGTGAATTCTGTGTATACTTCTGTAGTAGATGCCAGTTATTTGTAGCACACTTTCCTCCTATCTGAAAAATCGCGCACCATAGTGCAGGCACCGCGTCCTGTCTTGCTTGTGCCTCCGATCTCAATGGCATTGGTCCTCCTCTTATAAGGTAGTTCATGAACACTGGGTAGTGGTCCTTGTCATGTCCCTAACCTTTGCACTTTACACACCATACCTCCTCGCGCAATTCTGGTTGAGTTGTCCTATCTTGTTTCAAACTATCCATCTCAAGGCACAAGTTTTTCAACTGTGCATGGATCTACTGAACTCCCAGGTTATGATCTTGTATTGCGGTCTCGTGCAGCCTCATCGTAATCTCCAAGGCCTTGGCCTGAGTGTTTAGCCTCTGTTGTGACAACGTGTTCCTTAGATGTGGTGTTAGTGATGCTAAAAATCATGCATGGTGTTGCCCATCTGTCAAGGTCATATTAGCTTCATGAATTGTACATTTCAGTCTCTAATCCAACTCCCAAGGGGTCTCACCTAGAAGCATCGTGATTTCCTTGAACCCAAAGATCTACTGCATCTCTGAATTTGGCCTGCTAAATTCTTTGTTCAAAGTAGCTTGGATATCTGTGATCCCCATATTCAGATTGTCATTGGAATGCTTAATGTGCCAAGTCAGTGCACGATCCTGGAGAGCATTGACCAATGTTGCTTTCTTTATATTGTCATCTATGACTCCCTATGCTTCCCATACAGATTTTAGTACGAACCAAAATTGGTCCGGATCTTCATGCCCTACTGCCTTGAACACTAGCAACTTTATCGCGCTCACCATATTGAACTGCGGTGGTGTCGAAGGTGGTATGGGTGAAGATGCGGGTGAAGATGGTGAAACTGGTGGTGATGTGGGTGGGGGTGGTACACGCAGAATTCTCTACCTTATCAAACTGGTCGCACTTCTAGGTGAGACATTCACAAGCTCTTCCTCGCTCCCTCGCGAGGGTGAAATCAAGGGGCTAGTTTCTAGTTCTGTGCTACCTTCATTTTTGTAGATTCTCCCACTCCGCGTAGCCTCAAAAATCAATTTATTCACATAACCTGCTTTTCACACAGTAGCATTTTAATCCAAGTGTTCAAATATTTAACGTACTTACCTTGCGGTCCTTTGAGGAAGCGTCGTTCTGCCTCACTATAGCTGACTGAAGTATCTACCACGAAATCAGTGAGGAATCCTCCTATAATTTGCTCGAGCCAGTGATCAACAACATGCGCGATCTTATCTTCTGATGCTTCCAGTCTGTGCACCAATTATGGAGTCCACACAATAGGTTTGTCGAGTCTACACCTTCCTTGGCTATCTGCTAGCTTTGCGATCCACTCGTAGAACTCAGTAGGGAAGGACGCAAAGAAAAATTCATGGATCTTCGTATACAAGTAGCAATCTAACCACTCTTCCTTTTATAGTCGCGGGTTCCTATTTTCCTGCACCGCGAACTCGTGAATTTTTCAGTCCAACCAATCTTCAATTCCTTTCTTTGTTGGATTCCAGTGATATGACATCAGGCATTTCTATGCAGATCCCCGTTGTAGAAACATAACCATTTGTTTTCTTGTAGGGGCCTGACCCAGGTTCAGAGTTAATTATCCAAACAAATTCTAGTACTACTAGCCCTTTCGGCAATAGTCCATGGAGCATGAACTGAGGTCCCACTCGAAGTAGTATGGGAGGGTGCTAGAACCAGGTTTCTGCACCCCGGAGATGTCTGAGAAGTTCAACTGGTCCATTGTTTGTTCCTGCACACAGCTTGCTTCGCACACTTTCCTGTTCCTTGCGACTTGATACACTGCCTTCGTGCAATCCTACCCAACAGTTGTGTGCTGCGCTCTGCGCTATTACCCGAAATCGTGCTTATATTATTATACTAGTTAGTTATCTTCGCGTAAATAGAAGCCTTGTATTATATTTATTTATACCACACATTCATATAAGTTCGCACAACACATAAACAGTAAAGTTACAAATTATACCCAATAACACATAAATCCAAAAAAGATACATAGAAATATGGTAAAACTTCTCTTTATTGATTTTCCCTTCGGTTATAGACTTGAACTGCCTTGCGCACTCAACTGTAGGGGTCCCCACACTTAGCTGTGGATTATTAGGCCTCTGCACACTCAGCTACAGAGCCTTCTCCTACTCTACAACTCACAGACACATTTTTACACTTCGACTCAATCACTTAGACTTTTCATCTTTTATTTTTTGTTATCTTTTACACTTAGAGCCTCACTCTATTTATACAATCCCATGGTTTGCAAACCATGGGTAGGTCTATCTAGCTAACATTACATTACAAAACTAGGGTGGACAACCTTGTGACTCAATTATACTTTCGCACCCCACACCCGCAATTCACAGAGCTTTTACAAAAGACTTGGTCAAAACTTGGGCTTTAAGGCCCAAAACATTCCTTGGGGGAATTCCATGCCCAACAAAAATCATTACAAATTTGAATAATTTTACAAATGTATCAATAAAAATTTGTAGTTTGCATATTAGGGATTAATGAGATTCACCAATGTTTTTAAAATTCAAGAAAATTTTCCATCCTTAAAATTTTCCTTGGTGACATGGCTCTTTTGACTCCAGTTACAACACTAAATTTGAGTTAGTGGGCTTGGAATCCAGTTTTCATGTGTTGATTGCTCAATTATAGCAATCTAGTCCAGTTATTTTTAGTTGTACTCAGTTAAACTAGTTCTAACAGTTATTAGAGCCAGTTGGAGACCAATTGTGAAGCGGGACAATAGTCTAACTCAGGGATCATCTAGTTAACTGATCAATCAACCAAAAAATAGCTCATGCATGCAAGGAATTTTAATTTCTCAGTTATGGTGTAGATTCCAAGGCAGTGTACAATTAATTATATACTAGATTGAGTGTACAGTTTAGAGTATTGGTCAGGTGATCAATCCTTAGGAATTGCACTCGGTTATAGGAGCAAGTGCGGCTAGTGCGAGTGCATGCAAAGAAAGTGCAAACAACATGAGTGGAGGTAGTGCGAATATGGGAAGAATGAGTGCATGCAAAGTGAGAACAAGTTCACTCTTGTAGTTTATCCTAAGAGCGAGAGATCTGAATTGTAATTGTTTCTCAATTCAATTGATTAATGAAAAATAAGCTTAAGGGGTTTTTAAAAATTTCTTTCCCTTAGAAACATTTATGTACCTATGTATTTGATGATGCCTATTTGTGCATGTTGTTCTAAATTGTGAATGACTTTCCCAAGAGCAGTAGAGTAGAATTGTGTCTCTTGATTTAGATTTAATTTCTTGACCAGTTGCATTTCTATCACCAAAATTTCTACATGGTATTAGAGCCCTGAAATCACATTAGAACCAGTCCTTGAATTCCTCATGTATAGTGATCATTGAATAATTAATGAGCTATTAGGAGGCAGAGTTATGCAGCCCTAGTTCACAGCAGATCCAGAAGACCCTATGTGTAGACTTCTTAATGGATCTAGAAGGCAGCTAGTCGGCAAATTAATGAGCCAATGTTTAGTGACACAAAAAGTACCTATGATAATTGATATTGGTAGATTGAGGGGCATATATATTTCCCACAGGGAGATCGAGACTTAAAGGGAGTCTAGTTTCAGAGGGAGTATCCCTATGGAAGCTAGTACCTCAGGATATGGGGATATAAGGCACATTATTACAATAGTTGCAGTAGTAGTGTAAAAGCATCAACAAATCAATAGCAACAACAATATGAGTAGATTATATTTCACCATACATGCGGCTATAGCTCCAAGAGTGAGGTATGGTGATGTAGATCCTTAGTCCTAGAGTGACAAAAATTTGGGTAGGGTCCATTGAGGTGTTCTCCTCATGTATCATTACATTCCTATAGAGGCCCATATTATTTAGTAGCAGGAGGATCAGTTTCATTCATATACCAAGGAGTGCATAACACTGTTGACAACAGAGCAGTAGGCTCAGTAGCAGAGTCAACAACAACACAATTTTCCCAATAGGTAATTGCAGAGACACAATTGATTCAGTTTTTTCCTGGACGCTTCTTAGTTGTAGTTGTTGCCATAGAAGCAACAACGGTGAGAGTTGATGCAACAGTACATTCCATAGGTGATGGAAAGGGGTGGTGGAAAATCCCTTTCTTACTAGGAGGGAGTGTTGAGAAGTGTAGCAAGAAAGGCTCAATTTGACTTTAGCCTTAGTCAAATTAAGAAAATTTGAATTTCCACATCATAAGACAACTTGGAGGAATTTAACTGAGGTGACACAGCTCTTGTCACTCAGTTAGAACACTAAATTTGAGTTAGTGGGCTTGGTGTTTAGTTTGCATGTGTTGATTGCTAAATTATAACAATCTAGTTCAGTTATTTTCAGTTGTACTCAGTTCAACTAGTTATAACAATTATTAGAGCTAGTTGGACATCAATTTTGTAGTGGGACAATATTCTAACTCAAAGGTCATCCAGTTAACTGTTTAATCAACCAAAAAATGGCTCATGCATGTAAGGAATTCGAATTGTTGAGCTGTGGTGTAGATTCCAAGGTAATGTACAATTAATTATATACTAGATTGAGTGTACATTTTATATTATTGGTCAGGTGATCAATCCTCCGGAATTGCGTAAGGAAATATGAGCGAGTGCGGGTAGTGCAAGCCTAGGAAGAGTGAGTGTAAGCAACATGAGTGCACATAGAGTGATAACAAGTTTACTCTTGCAGTTTGTCCTCTGAGCAAGAGATCACAATTGTAATTGTTCTTGGGCTTAAGGGTTTTTTAGAAATTTCTTTCCCCTAGAAACATCTGCGTACTTGTTTATTTGATGATGCATGTTGTTCTAAATTGTGAATTACTTTCCACAAAGCAGTAGAGTAGAATTATGTATCTTAACTTAGATTTAATTTCTTCAGCATTTGCAATTCTATCACAAAAATTTCTACATGGTATTAGAGCCTTGAAATCACATTAGAAATATTCATTGACATCCTCAGGTACAATGACCATTGAAGAACTAATGAGCTATTATGAGGCAGAGTTATGGAGCCCTAGTTCAGGGCAAATCCAAAAGACCCTATGTGCATACTTCTTAATGGAGCAAGAAGGTTGCTAGTGGGAATATCAATGAGCCAATGTTGAGTGACACAAAAAGGACATGTAACCATTGGTATTGTCATATTTAGGAGCAGAGAAATTTCCCACAGGGAAATTGAGACTCAGAGGGAGTCTAGTTTCAGAGGGAGCATCCATATAGAAGCTAGTACTTCAGGATATGGGGAGATCATACTCATTATTTCAGTAGTTGCAACAGTAATGTAGAAGAAACAATAAAAAAACAATAGAAACAATATGAGTAGTTCATATTTCACCATGCATGCAACTATAACTCCAAGAGTGAGTTGCGCCGATGTAGATCCTTAGTTCCACAGTTGCAGAAATTTGGGCAAGGTCCATTGAGGTGTTCTCCTCATGGATAATTACCTTACTACAAGGGCCCACATTATTTAGTAGTAGGAGGATAAATGTCGGTCAACTACTGAGGAGTGCATATAAATGTTGACAATAGAGCAGGAGGCTCAATAATAGAGTCAACAACAACACAATCTTCCCAGTAGACAGTTACAGAGAAATGGTTGATTCCGTGTTTTTTTTGGTTGCTTCTTAGTTGCAATTGTTACAGTAGTAGCAACAAAAGGGAGAAGTAGTGTACAGTACATTCCACTGGTGTTGGATAGGGGTGGTGGAACATCGCTTTCTTGCTAAGAGGGAGTGTTGAGAAGTGTAGCAAGAAAGGCTCGATTTGACTTTAGCCTTAGTCAAATTGAGAAAATTTGGATTTCCACATCAATAAACAACTTGGAGGAAGTTAATTGAGGTGACATGGCTCTTGTCACTCAGTTAGAACACTAAATTTGAGTTGGTGGGCTTGGAGTTCAATTTGGATGTGTTGATTGATAAATTGTAGCAATCTAGTCAAGTTATTTTTAGTTGTACTGAGTTAAACTAGTTCTAACAATTATTAGACCCAGTTGGAGATCAGTTGTGTAGCAGGACAATAGTCTAACTCAGAGATCATCCAGTTCACCGATCAATCAACCAAAAAATAGATCATGCATGCAAGGAATTAGAATTTCTCAGCTATGGTTTAGATTCCAAGGTAGTGTACAATTAATTATATACTAGATTGAGCATACAATTTAGAGTATTGGTCAGGTGATTAATCCTCAAGAATTGCACAAGGAAATAGGAGCGAGTGTGGGAAGTGCAATTGTAGGTAGAGAGAGTGCAGGCAGCGTGAGTGCAAGAAATGCAAGTGTGGGTAATGTGAGTGCAGGAAGAGTGAGAATAAGTTTACTCTTGTAGTTTGTCCTCAGAGCAAGAGATCATAATTGTCATTGCTTCTCAATTCACTTGATTAATGTAAAATGGGCTTAAGGGGTTTTTAGCAATTGGTTCCCTTAGAAACATCTGTGTACCTATCTATTTGATGATGCATGTTTGCACATGTTGTTCTAAATAGTGAATTACTTTTCGCGGAGAAGTAGAGTAGAATTGTGTCTCTTGATTTAGATTAAATTTCTTGAGTAGTTATAATTCTATCACCAAAATTTGTGCACTCAAATAATATAATTCAATGTTGAATCTTGAATGCATATGAGAGCTCTTTGACTAATATCAACACCTTAAATAAATATATTAAAAATTGTTCAATATGTTCAAGCAAATAATATAAAATGCTTCAATACTCAATAAGATAATTGTGCTTGTTTTCATAAGAAAATAACATAATACTACATCCAATAACAATTATTTACTCATGTTACTTATACAA
>APFE030643298.1:99170-114170 GCA_000404065.3 Pinus taeda
CTTAATGTGATTTATTACTATTATCCATGATGTCAATATTCATATCTACAAAATAAGAACCTCTCTCACAAAAGGTGATATGAAACTAATTGTATTATCTTTAGAGCACAAATCAATGGATTAATATATTACACTTAACCATAACTAATTTGTTTATGTCATTAACAATAATTTAAATTTTGAATTCCCATTTAGATGTGATTTTTTAAATTTTCATGTAAATCACATTGATGAAACATCAATAACAATTCTATTCTTTTAAATATATAATTTGATCCATTTAAATTTCAGTTATATATAATTTGTTTATATTGTCAATAAAAATTCAAAAGTTAAATTCTAATCTTACATATGATTTTTTAATTTTCTTATTAATGAGATTAGTGAGCCATTAATGGAACTTGATGGTGAACTATATACAATGCACGAATATTTAAGCATATAATTTTGATCTAAAAATCATGTTGAAAGACATGAAAATTTATGTTACAAAATTATAACTTATTATAAATTTTAACAATTTAGAACTTTTTTTAGTTATATTATAATTGTATCATATATAAATTTTATATCCCCATACATTGTTGGAGACATGTATGAGAGATTTCCCTACCCTTTCAACCCTTCTTTTCTTCAAAGGACTCTTGTTGACCATGTAAATATTTGGCTTCTTGTAACAAGGCTTCTTATATTCTAGCGAATACTTCAATTTGATAGTTAATGTTATTGACAAAACAATGGGATATGGAAGATGTTTTATTCTATGCTCCTATTAATAAAGTAGCGAGTGATGAAAGTTAAGGCTTTATGCTAAGTCGGCCTCTCTAGCTTCAAATGGATAGAGGTTTCTTGAATATGGTATAAATATGTTATTATTTCAAAACCATAAATCACATAGATTTCATTTCACAATTTTCTAAGTGGTATGTTCATTGAATTTATCTCAAAATACCTTATTAGGATCTACTCCAAATTCAATTGGAAATTTATAGAGTCTTATGAACTTAGATCTTTCTTCCAACTCCCTATTAAGGACAATTCCAATTACTCTGGCATTTGAAAATGTTTTAGTATTTGAAATTATCTTTCAACAATCTCATTGGGGAAATTCCAAAAGGAGGGTTTTTTTTTTATCCCAAAAAAACAATTTTCATGTCCTTCATTGGAAACCCTATCTTTTTCAAACCACAAGCATTCCAATTACCTATCTCTCAAACAACAAGAGATCATTTTGCACTTGTGAAAGAGTATTATTGTTAATGAATGTAGTTATTGTTGTTGTACGATGTTGTCTACTTTTCCGATTCATTTCGAAAGGAAATAAGTGTATGCAAAATGTTAATTCCTTGCAAAATATTGTCTAAAGGTTATATTAGAAAAGGATCTCATATGATGAGCTTCACATAGAAATTAATAGATTTACCAAAGCCAACATTTTAGTAATGAGGAGTTTTGGTTAATTTATAAGGGAATTTTAGTGATGACACAGTTGTGGCTACATAAGTTTTCTAGCTGCAAAAGACAAGGTTTTCAAGAGTTCTAGATTAGAATGTAGTATTCTACAAAAGGTTCAAAATTGAAATCTGGTGAGAATCATAACTTCATGTTCCAACCTCCATTTTAAAGGATTAATGTTCCAATATATGTCTAACAAAAGCTTGGAGAAGGATTTGTAGGGATGACAATAATGGTGAAGATGTATGTGAATTGGCTTTGAAGATGTATGGTGAAGATGTATGCGATGGAGTACTTTCATCATGATTCTTTTGTTCAAGTGGTACTTTTTTATTTCAAATCCGATAATGTGCTTTTGGATGAAGACATGATGGTCCATATAGTGGACTTTGGTATCAAAAAATTAATGAATGCAACCTGTACTAACTCACTTCAACATTTGGTTTCAAAGAATCCATGGGATAAATTGTCCCAAGTATGACATTTTAGAACATTAATTTTACTTGTTTTTCCTCATCAACAGTTTTTGTACACAGTGGTAAAGTAAAATATAATGAAGGTTGACTTCAATATGGAGTATGGATTAATTGAGATAGTGTTTACCAAAGTAGATATATATAGTTATGATATTTTTTTTAGTGGAAATGCTTACTAGGAAGCAACCAATTTTTTTTGAGATGACATGTTTTTTGGAGATGTAAACTTGCACAAGTGAGTGAAGCTAGTGTTTCCAAACAAAGTGAAGGAAGTATTTCTCTTAAGTAGTTTTAGCAAGGTGGATGGAGATGGATTTGTAGAAAATAATGTATACAATTACTTTATGTGCTATGAGTTAGTTTGATTTTCTCAAAACATTAAACCAATGAATGAACAACTATGAAAGATGTGGTAACGATATTGGAGAACCTTAGAAATGATTTGGGGGGGATATGTAGTTGCTCCTAGGAGATTGAGACAAAGCATATCTAATTTCCTTAGATATACAAATGGAATAAGGAGTAATACACATGAATCAAATGCCCATATTTGTTCTACATTTTAGTTTATGAAAATTACGTTACCATAGTTATTCATGCTATTATTCATACAATGGAATTTTCCATTTAGCTTATACTTGTTGACGTAAAATTTTGTTAGTATTTATATGTATGTAATTTATTTATTTTCTTGCAAACCTAGCAATCAACACTTAATTCCTAACAAAGTTAATATATCTACTGATTAAATATGAAATTGGGTTCATAAACATAATAAAATTTAGTGCAACATACGTGGTACCTTAAATGTTTTCTTCTTCACAAGCTTAACAATCATCTCTGGTACCACTTTGTAACACACCCAACCCTTAATCCCACATGAGGGCTATGGGGTATCACATTTTATCTAAGAATTTTATCAAACAATTCCCACACATTATCTAATCACTATTGATAAAAACCACATTTTGAAGGGGCGTTTCATTAATTAGTTTATGTGCACTATTTATTTTTCTAAAACCAAAATATTCCATATAGTATATCTTGTAAATTATAGAGGACCAAATTCAAAAATTTATACCACATATACCTTGAGATATTTTCTCTAAATCCTCCAAGTTTCATAGTTTGGAAGATACAAGAAAGAAAATTATGGCAATAATAACACATTGACTATTTTTGAGGTTTGATTTTAGGAGAATTCAAGAGACCCAACTTCCTCAAGGAATATCTTTGAAAATATAGAGAAAAAAGATCTGAATTATGTTAGAAATTAATTAAAGAAGAAATGAAATAAAAAAAAATATTGTGGAAACACAAAATACAGAAACACGTAAAATAAGAGAGACACAGATATAGGTAGTTCACCCAATTTGGGCTATGTCAAGGGAGAAAAAACCAGTCCTTCCTTTCATATTATCCAACAAAATGAAGAGATACAATCTACAAAAGATCCATTGTAATTTCCTCTTCTCTCTCACATAGTATCCTCTCTCTATCTCATTCAACATAATAATACACATTTGCAATACAATTCCTTCATATAAACCGATGGATTTCCTTCTAGGACAAGAAAACCTAAATTAAACATAACTTCTACCATCAGATCATCTGCTTAATGAACAACCCAGATTGACTATGAAATTAAAATATTATACAAGGAAATTTTTCATCTATTTTTAGCATCGGGGGTGCTGCCCCTGAACCCTCGCCAAGGGGGGATCAAAATATGTAGGAGGCCCCCTATGGACCCTCCAGGCAGCAATAGTGGGGGGGAGGGGGGCAATTTCCCCCACACCCCACCATCAGGGATTGGGATCCAAACGTCGTTGAAACATGACCTCTGAATTAGGAAGATAATTAGGCTCCACATCCAACAGTCTCCTACTTGGAGACTGATTATATCAACTCCATCGATGCTTCAATTGTTGGACAATTATTCCACTTTCAACCTGGTTGTTTCTAATCTTCACCATCATACTTGAAGACCAATTGAAACTGAGTAGAATCTCAGTTTATCCTAGTTACAACTTTTGTTAACATATATGAAGGATTCTGGCTAGTGTGTATCATTTCCAACTTCAACTGTCCATCTTCCAACACTAACCGTATGAAATGGTACTTGAATTGTATATGTTTAGTCTTGGAATGAAATCCTGAGTTCTTTGGAAGATGAAGACACTCTAGTTGTCAATGTATAACCTTCCCATCTCCATCTTCTTTACCAATTCATCCATAAACCTTTGTAACCAAATAATTTATTACTAGCCTCTGTAGCAGCAACGTACTCTGCTTCCGTAATTGAAAGTGCAACAATGTTTTACAATTTTGAAACCCAACTTATAGTTATTCCATCTACAGTGACACATAACTTATGGTGCTCCTTCTGTTATCTCTATCACCTACCATATTTTCGTCAACATATCCTTGTAGAGCAATGTTTAAACCACCAAATCATAATGCTTGATTTGTGGTACCTCTCCAATACCTGAGAATCCACTTTACTACCAGATAATGCTCTTTTCACGGATTGTTCATATATACTCCCATTGCATGTGCAATATTCGGCCTTATGCAGACAATTTCTTACATTAATCTTCCAACTTCTGATTCATATGGAACTTTACACATATAATCCATCTCTTCCCGAGTCTTGGAACACATCTCCTTACTTAGTTTGAAATGGTTAGCCACAGGTGTACTAACTGGTTTTGTATTCTACATATTAAATATTCCCAATACCTTTTCTATGTACTCACTCCGATAAAATGTTAATTTGCGATTTTTCCTATCTCTAGTTATTCTCATACCAAGGATTTGTTTTGCAGCACCCAAATCATTCATTGCAAATGAATTTGCCAATTTTCCTTTGAGAAAATTTATTTCCTACATGTTAGAACCTGCACCAAGCATGTCATCTACATATAATACAAATATAATATAGTATAACCTTGTTCAAATATAAATCTTTCAAATTTTAGATACCTCTACCTTGGAGCCTGTTTTAAGCCAGACAAGCTCTTCTTCAATTTTCATACTAACTTCTCCTTCCATTGACCTCATACCCTCGTGGCTGATGCATGTATATTTCTTCCTCCAAATCCCCATAGATAAAGGTTGTCTTTTCATCTAATTGCTCAAGATATAAATCTTCTGCTACCAATAGAATTAAAATAGTTCTGATTGAAGTCATTTTAACAATAGGATAAAAAATCTCATCAAATTCTATACGTTTATTTTACGCAAACCCCTTCCCTACAAGTCTATCCTTTTACCTCTATTTACCTCCATCTTCATCCCTCAACTTGTAAACCCATTTATTTTGCAATGTTGTTTTACCTGCAGGAAACTTGACTAAGTCCCAAGTCTGGTTATGCATCAAGGAATCCATCTCTTCTTCCATGGCTTGCTCCCACTTCTTCCATGTTTCTACTTGCATTTCTTCTTCATATCTTTCTGGATCACTAGAATCAATCAACAATACACAATATAATGAAGCATAGTATTGTTCAGTGGGTCTACTTATTGTGGTATATCTTCTAACACCACTTTGAGGTGTTTGTTATTGTTGTGGTTGTTATGGTTGTTGATG
The DNA here is from genome assembly GCA_000404065.3 of Pinus taeda. Classification (NCBI taxonomy): domain Eukaryota; kingdom Viridiplantae; phylum Streptophyta; class Pinopsida; order Pinales; family Pinaceae; genus Pinus; species Pinus taeda. Next base: position 104,694 of record APFE030643298.1, read on the forward strand.
ATTATGATTTTCAAGCACCTTTAATTTTTGTGTGATCTCATCAAGCATTGCATATTCCTTGTTTTCATTTTCCTATTTCTTTCCTTGCATTTAATCCTTATACAAGACTTTTTCATTGAATATTAAATCTCTACTCCTAATTATTTTGTGATTTTCATAATCATAAGAGTCATAACCAAAATCATCTACACCATATCCAATAAAAGGTATGATTTCTTTTGATTTTTCCTCAAGATTTGTTATATTTTCTTTATTCATGTGGACAAAGGCTTCACAACCAAAAATATTTAAAAATGAGTAGTTTACCTTTTTACCTATCCATGCCTCCTCTAGAATACCACCATCCAAGGAACTTGAAGGCCCTTTGTTTATTAGATAAACAACAATATCTACAGCATTTGCCCAAAATTGTAAGGGAAGTCTTGCATGAAATCTCATGCACCTTGCACACTCCATGATTGTCTTGTTCATCCTTTATGACACACCATTTTCCTATGGTGTTCCTGGAACTCTCTTCTCTATGCAAATTCCATGCTCTGAGCAATAATTATCAAACTATTTGCTATAGTATTCACCTCCATTGTCTAATCTAAGAAACTTAAACTTATTTCCTAACTCATTCACAACCAAATATTTCCATTTCTTTAAATTATCAAATACATCATATTTATTTCAAATACAATAAATCCAGGTTCTCCTAGTTGCATCATAAATAAAAGTAACAAAATAGTGAGAGTCACTGAGAGATGATACCTGAGCAGGTCCCAATACATATATATGCACAAGTTATAATTTATTTCTCTTCTTTTCCTTCCCACCTTTAATAAATATGACTCCCTTCTATTTTCCATAAATACAATTTTCACATAAATCCAAATCAACATGCTTCCTTGGCAACAAATTTCTTGAGTGAAGAATTTGCATCCCTTTCTCACTCATGTGCCTGAGTCTATGATGCCAGCATCTCGTATATGCTCCCGTGGAGATTAAAGAATTAACAGAATTATAAATACTATTGCATAAATACAATGTACCAACCTTTTCTCCTTTTGTTATTACCAGGGCTCCTTTAGTAACCTTCCAGGTTTTTTCTATGAAGTAGTTACACAACCTTCACCTCCCAACTACCCTATTGAAATTATATTTTTCTTCAGATATCGAAAATGCCTTAGCTTCTTCAATAGCCATTGGTTTCCATTTTATTTCTTTATAAAAACTTTACCCATTCCAATGATTTTTACAAGGTTTATCATCACCTAGACGAACTTGTCCAAAATCTCCTTGAACATAGTCATGAAAATGTTTCCTATCAGGTGTGGCATGGAGTGAGGCCCCTGAATCTATAGGCAGGAATCAAATATTCTCTAATGAAACAATCAAAGAATGTTGCAACACATCACCTGTCACATTCACTTCATGATTTTTATCTTGCTGTCCATCTCCTTCTTTTCCCTTCTGAGATTTATAGTCTTTCTTTAGACATCCTTTCTTCCCACATTTACATGTGGATTTGGATCTACCTTTTCTTCACTTACTACTATTTCCTTAACTCCTTCCTTTTTCCATTTTTATTCCCCTAGTCTCTATAGTCAAAGCATTACATGATGTCTCACAAGAGATTTTCTATCGCATTTCCTCACTAAGGATGGCACCATCAACATCATCAAACTTTAAAGCACTAGATACAGAGACAAAGCCACTAATAGTCATAACCAAGCCATTCTAACATTTTTGAAATGAGCACAAAAATAAAATATCCCTAACTTCATCATCAAAATTTAATACTAGATAACTTAACTGACTCATAATCGTGTTAAATTCATTTAAACAATCAACAATAGATCCACCTTCTAACATCTTCATATTAAATATACGCTTCATAATAAATACCTTATTTGAGGCCGAGGTTTTTTCATATAGTTTGGCCAATTCCATCATTAAACATTTTGTTTTCATTTCCTTTGAAATGTTGAATGTCACTGACGTTGCCAACCACAACTGTATTGTTCCTAGTGCCCTTTTATCAGGAATATCCCATTCTACTTCTTCCATACTCGTTAGCTTCTTTGATTTTCTGCTCAATGGTAGGTACAAATCTTTCTGATAAAGATAATCTTCCATAGATCGTAGTTTTGGCCATTAAATTTCTCGACCCTAAACCTACCATCTTTCGCCATTACTCCCACTCGAACCATCAACCCTTCTCTCCTACGATTTTGTCATCCAAATAAACCTTCGGCTCTGATACCCATTTTTAGAAATTAATTAATGGAGCAATGAAATACACAAAATATTGTGGAAACACAAGATAAAAAAGTGCATAAAACAAGAGAGACACAAATATACGTGGTTCACCCAATTTGGGCTACGTCCATTGAGAAATATCCAATCCTTCCTTTTATATTATCCAAAAAAATGAAGAGATACAACCTAAAATAGATCTACTGTAATCTCCTCTTTCCTCTCACACACTCTCCTCTCTTTGCCTCGCTCACAATAATAATACACATCCGCAATATAATTCCATCATATAAACCAAGAGGTTTCCATCTAGGGTGAAAAAACCCTAAATGAAACATAATTTATACCATAAAATCATTCCCCTAATGAACGACCTAGATTGACTATGAAATTACAATATTTTGCAAGACAATCTATCATCTATTTTTAGCTTTGGGGGCGATTCCCACAAGCCCCCACTAGGGGGGCTCCAAACATGCAGTCGCCCCCCTGGACCCCCCAGGCAACAATAGTGGGGGGGAGAACCCCCCAGCACCCCCCTGCTGGGGATTGGGATCCAAATGCGGCTAAAAGAAGACCGCTAAATCAGGAAGATAATCAAGCTCCACATCCAACAAAACATCTATTAGAATTTCCTTACGATTTACCCTAAGTATGACCCAAGTTTTAGCCTTTGAAACCACCGAGAAGAAAAGATATCAAGAAAATGTCATACTAACCTTATTTTAGGAGCATTCATGAAGTTTGACTTTCCTAGAGAATTGACTATGAAAATATGGTGAATCAATACTTGAAAATCGAACCAGATGATTAGTGGTATTTCTCCTCAACTATGATCCAAGTTTCAGTCTCTAGAATGTCCCAAATTAAAATTTATGAAAAAAGTTCCAAGATGACCTGTTTGATGAAGCATTTAGGAAACTCACTTCCTCATATCATGCATTGAAAATACAGCAAACCAAGGTCTGAAAATTTAACAAGTCAATCAATAAGATATCCCCTCACTATGATCCAAGTTTCATCCATTGGAATTTCCCCGAAGAAAAGTTTTAGTGAAAACTCCAAGATGAGTTGTTTACCCTATAAATCACATTTTGGGTTTCCACCAATAAACTCCATGAAATCACTTATAACCTATAAAGGAAATTAAAGGAAACAGAACATGTAGTTAACAATTAAATCATGCAATTAACAAGGAAGACATGCAATGACCCAAAATTATCATGGATTTCCCATGCATCCAGATTCATTTAAACCCACTGCTTCGAAATTTACTATCACAACCAACACTATAATCATGAATAAAATAATATAAAAATGAAAAAGTTTCTTTCATATCACTAAATCATTCATGTAAGAAATATCAATAACACATAAATAAACATATATATTATAACCATAAAAGATTGGGACAAAAGTAGGGTGAGCCATGTTGCACCTCACCTTAGGGTTAGTTGTGCTACAATTTTTCTCATTGTTGGCCACCCCAGTGCCAAATCTTGATGCCTTGAGGGAAAAACTAAACTCAAGGATTTAACACATAGTTTATAGAACAAATTTAATGCAAAAAGTAATGGCTACCCTCCTTCATACATAGAAAAACCTGAGTCTCTGTCAGTCACACCTGTTAACCAGTAACAGGGTCTAAACCTCTTTAGGTTCTGCCACCATTTCTCTTTCCAAATAAAATTTATGAGTGAGATAATATGAGAGAAAAGCTAAGGAAAAAATAATAACCACGAACCCCTTGATTATTTATCGCTATTTTTATAATCACACCTTGACCCTCCATCTTCCCAATCTTTTAACTAGAAGCTTCTTGGGAATACTAACCATCACATCAAGGGAAAATATTCTTTATTCAAGCAAGGCTAGGATTTCTCCCACCCCCATTATATATTTTTCTCCCTGGTCAAGTTCCCCCCCACCCCAAGCCATCATGATTTGTTGGATTCTCCCTTCCTTTAGCTCTAGATTTGTTATTAATAAAATAGAATAATACATGACATAATAAAGTTAAGTACATAATATATTTTTTGGTAACCCAACATTACAATCATTTCAATATATCACAAATTTTGGGGAAATGGAAAGGGGGTGTAATAATTCCCTATGTCTCAAAGGAACACCATCCTTAGTGTTCTCATCAATATTGGACCTTCTTTGGTTGTAGCAACACTAACCTTGGTGTTGTCTTTCATTGTAATAATGGTCTTCATCCTTTCCTTAACTAAATCAAATATTCGGTTCTCTTCAATTGTTCTCCTTTCATCATTGTGTATGTTATGTTCAATTTGGCTACCTTTGGACCTTATATAATTTCCTTGTATAAGACCAAAATTTCCTGCAAAAAATATATTACCACATTTAGTATTACAGACTAAAATTATAAGTTTTATATGTGAAAACCATTGTTCTATTACTTATCGTCTTAGGCACACAATGCCTCTCTTATCTTGCATATCATCCTGCATACTTCCAACAATATTCCATTTAGTACCTACAACAAAAGATCAAGATCTCTCACGTGTTACAATTAATTTTCTTATTTAGCCGGTAATCCTTCTATAAGAAGATTTGATTTTTTCCAAAATAAGATGAATCTCTAATAGATAAGATTTTAAACCAATGCTTGGTATGGTTTTTATTTGTCTCTCTTCCCTCCACAAGTAACAAGTTTATCTCACTCTTTGCATTGGATAGGCCCTCTTATATTCACATCCTAGTAAGCATGTGACCAATTTATTCTCCCACTAGTTACTCACCCATCTAGGCCGAGGAAACCCCCATCCTTGGGTGATATACATATCCTATGCATTTCCTGTATGAGATGATTGAAGATATTATTAAATTATTATAGTTAAGTTCTCTTCTAGTGTGCTCTAACATAAATTACACTACATTTCTCATTGAGTTTTATAATCAATGTGCACTTTATGACTTGCTCCCATGAGGTAATCAAAGTGTGTCACAAGGCTGCAATTTCACCACAATGGCCTTCTTCCTATTCTCTTTGCTTCATTATTTTACATATATCACAAAATTCAATACCCACGAGATATGCAATTTTTTTTTCAAATTATAAATTTTAATTGCCCAAATTTGCTTCATTCAGAAACCAGATCTCACAAACACAAGAATTTTAGTTATGATGTTGGGCTCCTTAAATGTAGGTGGTGATATTTTTATTTGTAATAGTGGCTTCTTTCTCGCACCCCATTCCAACACGATATCTACAATATGAACTTTTCATTAGCCAAATAGTGGTAAGTGTTCATACATAAAGGAATTTCATTGCAAAATTTACAACATCCCTTGAAGTGATCTTAGAATTATTATGCACATAATAATTCTATAACTTTCAATTGATTTTAGATAGATTGAAATGGAACTATAATTACATTATGTATTTTCATCACAATCATTCTAAGAATTTGTTAATGCAATCAAACATTTATTCCAACAACCCAAAGGGTCAAAACCGAGAGTTATATAACCACTTTCTCCATTAAGATACATATCTCTAAATTCATGAGTAATTAGTTTCCACTTTGTTTTGCAGGATGAGTTATTCATGCCCCTTATTTCACTACTCAATAATTCCTTAATATTATTAGGTTATTTCCTTTCATGGCATTCAATTATGCAATTGAGTTTTCCATACAAGCAAGCATGCACTCAATGCACCTAACATTTGTATCATCATGATTCATAATGCGAGGGTCATGACCAAATCATATTATAGTAATTCATATATGCATCACAAAGATTCTAGTAATATTGACAAACTGGAGGCTTCTTACCATTTTCATAACCCATTAGGTATTAATGAAAAACTTCCTTTCATATATCAACAATTCCATACAATTCCCACATTGACTAGGAAAAAACAATCCTTCCACAACATGTTCCTTATCGACGATCTTAACATTATATGATTTAATCAGTTGTCTTAAGCTTAGAAACTATTGTGCCAATACTCATCGACTCATGAACAAAATGCAACCCCTATAGTTACTTCATACCTCCCACATTTTCATGTAATCTCTCAATGCATTACCGAACATATTTTATATCATGAGTGTATTGTTGATTCATTTAATTTTTGTTCAACATGGAAACTCATTGCATGCACATATTTGTATGATTTTACTAAATATTTATGTGCTCACAAATTTTTTCCTTAAGTGCACCCCTTCTTGGGCATCCACACAATACATGTATTAAATTGAATAAGCAAGAGATATAAAATTCAACTAAAAATAATTCTTACCCAATTCCTTTACATTTTTTGTTTAACTTGTTGTTTTCCTTCTTACTTATAAGGGAGATTGCTAGAGGAAGATGGGATATTCAATTTCAACATGGAGGTTGAAATATCTTCCTTTAATAGGTTGATTTTGTTTTATTTGGGCTAGAATACAAGAGGAAAAACACCATACCTCCTTGGGTGAACCCACAAGGTAAAGAGGTCGAAATTAAATACAAGAGTGGGTTGTGCTAGTAGGGGCAGAGTGGGACAAGGCCAATAGGATGAGGAGTTGGATATGGAATTGTTGTAACAAAATCCCCATGAACATGAAAACAAAAAAGAACCACTAGCTGTAAACTCAAAAACAAGAGGAAGAGTGAAGGACACGTGATTTAACAATCGACATATGGTTGTGATAGTGGCAGTGGAGGCCACAAATGGAATTCTCGAGAAGGAGAAGGAAAATAATAGGGGGAGTCCATTTGAGAGGCTTCCATGGAGAGACCAGTACAAGATTCAACCAAGGTAAAAGAATGAAAATTTGTCATGAAGAGGAAGGATAATGAAGAAATAAAATTGGGGCAGAGCGAGTTTCTCAGTAGACAAATTGAAGAAGCCCAAGAGGATTTTATGGTTGAAAATAAAGAGCGGTGGCTTGCCAAGAACTTGCAAAGATACTAATAGTGGTTTGCATTGGGACTAAATAACCCACTAGTAAGCATATGGATTGAGGAACCTAGTAGCTAGGGGATAGAGATACTCAGGTACTTGGAGGTTGCGGAAACACCAAATGTGGCCCTGAGCTAGGAACACTAGTGTTTTCTATGTGACAAGGGTGATCTTTGTGCTTCCATGGTAGTTTATCTAGCTGAATAACCTTCACATATTAAGCTCTCCTCCTCCTGTGACTAATTGGTGGTTTTCCCAAGGATTGAAGAATCCACTCTGTGTGGCTTACCTTAGGAAACCACTTGGAAGTTGTGGGTTAATGAATGTACTATCCTGTCAATAGTTTTTCTAGCTAAAGAACCTTCCCATATTTGCATAAAGACTCCCCTCATGTGAGTAAGAGTGGCTTGTCTTGGGACTAAAGACACCACTAGAAAACATGTGGACTTATGAATCTATTGTTCTATCAATAGTTTTTTTAACTGAGGAACCTTCCCATGTTATGATGAAACTATTCCCTTTGATTAGAGATGTGATTTTCTATGCTTACAAAGGATACTTGTGTTGTATTTAAATGAGTTAAGGCTCCGTGGCATGATTATGGAGAACATTTGAAGGAAAACAATTCCTCGTGTATTTTATTACCTAAATAGTTAGTGGATGGAGGTGGTGTAGCCATAGGGACATTATTTTGGATGATAACATTGAGTTTACATGGGTAATAACTCCTCCTTAAGATTTAGAATTTGAATCAGGGGTGATAGTTGCAATAAATATTGGTTATAGCTCATTTGAGGTTGGGTGGTGAGTTGAAGCTCCAACTCAGTTTCAAGACTTCTCTTATAAGATAAGTGTTTACTCAAGCTCTTGTGCATTGAATATCATGCATATGCTTATTGTGTCGATTTAATGATTTCTTTTAATGATGGTTCAATGTGTTGGTTTAATGCTTCTATTGAGCTGAGGAACATAAATTCCTTTGTAAATGAATAATGCCAAGTTTTTTACCATTGATGAGCAATGGCTGATTCTTGTATGTCTATTAAGTTAGTGTTTTCTTATTCTTTCATGTATTGAATTTCTACATATCATCCACTAAGATTTTAAATTGTTTACATTAAGATGAAAACATGAGGTTCTTTGATAAAAGAGGGATGATCTTACCATTGAATATCCTCTAAGGAATGTGATTATTATTTTGTTCATTAAATGTCTGTATTTTGGTCTAAATGGCATGAGTAATGAGAGAGAGGCCCTATCTATTAATTTAATTGAATGCTTGAATTGAAATAACTTGGTTATTAGGGTTTGGTTCTTGTATCAAAAAACTCAGGAGATCACTGTTGGGATGGACTTAGTTTGTATTAAGATCAAGAGGGATAGGCCTTGTGCCTTGTAGCGCCCTAATGGAGAGGCACCATTATTTTATGTTTAGGGCTTGATAGAGTCATGCATGGCATCATAGAAATACTAATGTATCTACATTTATATGTGTAGGGGTAAATTCAAGAAGGGTAGAAAAAACCGGCTAATTGCTGATGGCCACACTCATGTGTGTGTGTGTGTGTGTATAACATGACCTGGAACTGTCAAGTGATAGGAGGAGTTATCATCCTAAGGCCTTGGGGCACCAGGCCACTAGAGGGTTCAATAATGTGCATATGTGGCCTAGGGAGATGGGACTAGGATGGATGGGAGGTTCGACAATTGATGGTCTAGGCATCGCTTAGGCCACGGGGCCAATAAATTGTGCAAATGCTAAGAACACCAAATTTTATTAAAAAGGAGAAATTCAAATTTACAAGTGGCTGAGACGCTAGTGGGGCAAAGGATTCATGGCATGTGATGTGGAAAGAGGGGGTTGACATGGTGCCTTCATGGCATGGTAGATGACACTCAAAATTGACCTTTTGGTAGGGCTAAGTGGGAGTAAATTGAGTGACGCATGGAAATTTGCTAGGAGGCCATGTGGAGGTTATGATGTTAGCATGATGTCAAGTCAGAGGCTGTCATAAAAGTGATAACGAAGTGGGCCAACAAGTAGAGGCTTTTAGAAGGGAAAGTGTACAACAGGTTATGGGAAAATTGTTGTCTCAAGCACCAACTATCGGGTAGTGCACATATGTGCCAAGTGTTGTCAATGGAAATGGATGGATGCCAATAGATGTAGGGAGTAACCAAAAGTAAACAAGAATGTCACAATGCCAGATTATTGGGCACTACACCTAGAGCGTAGGGATTAAGTGTGAAGAGGGGTGAAGAGTCTGTGTTGATAGTCTGTGGTAGACGAAGAGCCCTCCATTGACTAATGTGAA
>APFE030643298.1:116670-125417 GCA_000404065.3 Pinus taeda
ATATATATGTATGTATGTTATATATGTATATAGATATATATATATATATGTATTATATGTATATATAATATATATATATATATCTCCCTCAAAAATTGAATTAAGACTCTTTGTGCTCTACCTGAATCCCTACACTAGACAGTTTTGTGTAACAATGAGAATATGTTGAGAATAAATGATAAGTGGGATTTGACAATAACATGCGTGTGAATGGTTGAGTACCCATCCACGGGACTAGATGTGAAGATGGTGTTGACTAAATACTGCGTGGAGTGGGATAACCACAATAAGTATTGTGCCTTGGTTCTAAGAAAACACACATTGTTGGAAACCACACTAAGTGGTTAAATTGGAGCGATGCTGAATGTAGTACCTTGGGGGATGAGAAGATATTCAAATGGGCTAGGCCTAAAAGACAAGGAAGGAAAGAGTTAAGATTTAAATTATTTCAATTTCTTTATGATGAATCTCATGAAATATTATATGGAATGATGTAGGAATGTATGGGAATTAACCAACTTGGGTGAATAAATATCGTTGAAAAGATGAACAATAAAAACTTGAAGATATTAGAGTGTCCAACAAAAGTACTATAAATTGCAAAAAGAGCCATTACAAGATGGTTGATTTAATGGATTCTGTATCCACTGAGTTGCTAGGCAAGAAACTATGTATGTGAAAGCTTAATATAAATGAGCTGTAACTATAAAACTCATTGTGATTTATATTGTAATTAAGCATTTTTTCTTTTATGTTTAGGAATCAGAACGCCAAGGATGGTATTCCTCCAAGGGGTGTGGTTTTTGACAACCCATGGCTTATTCTCCTATCATAAACACTTTAATTATTTTTATTAAAATTAAAATGGTTGAGAAATTGGGACACATATTCCACAACTTGGGGAAGGAAGATTGCTTGAGGAAGATGGAATATTTAGTTTCAACATGCAGGGTGAAGTATTTTTCTTTAATAGGATGACATGTTTTAATTAGGTTGGAAGAGAAGAGGACAACCACTGTACCTCCTTGAGTGTGTTGGGTGTGGAGCCTAATTATCTTATGTATTCAAAGGTATTGTTGCATTGGACCCTAGTTCATAATGGGGCAGCAAAGCTGCCCATAAAATATATGTTGCAGGGGGGGTCCAGGGGGGGCGGTTGTGACCTTTGGGAGCCCCCTCTGGTGGGGGATCAGGGGCAGTGCCCCAAAAGCTAAAAATAGATGTAAAATTTCCTTGTAAAATGTTTTAATTTCGTAGTCAATCTGGGCTGTTCATTAGGAAGAGATCTGATGGTAGAAGTTATGTTTAATTTACGTTTTTTTCCCTAGACGGCAACCCCTCAGTATATATGAGGGAATTGTATTGCGTCTATGCATATATGTATTTTGAGTGAGGAAGAGAGAGGAGATTGAGAGCGAAGAGGGAATTATAGTGGATCTATTGTAGGTTTTATCTCTTTAGTTTGCTGGATAATATAAAAGGAAGGACTGGCTGTTTCTCTGTGGACGTAGCCCAAACTGGGTGAACCACGTATATTTGTGTCTCTCTTGTTTTATGTGTTTTATGTGTTTATATTTCTAAAATATTTTATGTGTTTCGTTGGTCTGTAATATATAATTTCCTAACAATTGGTATGAGAGCCGAAGGTCTATTTGGCTGATAAACTCGCATGAGAGAAGGGTTCCTGGTTCGAGTGGGAGTAATGACAGAAGATGGTAGGTTTAGGGTCGAAAAATTTAATGGCCAAAAATACCAGCTGTGGAAGATGTAGATGGAAGATTATTTGTACTAGAGAGATCTGTGCCAACAATTGAGTGGAAAGTAAAAGAAGCCGATGAGTATGATAGACACAAAATGGGATATTCTCGACAAAAAAGAACTTGGAACAATATGTTTGTGCCTAGAGGCATCAGTAGTGTTTAATATTTCAAAGGAAATGAAAACATAGGGTTTAATATCGACATTGGCCAAACTATATGAAAAACCCTTGGCCTCAAATAAGGTATTTCTTACAAAGAATTTATTTAACATGAAGATGTCAGAAGGTGGATCTGTTGCTCATCATTTAAATGAATTTAATACAGTTACCAATCATTTAAGTTTTGTAGGGGGAACTTTTGATGATGAATTTAGGGCTCTGTTATTTTTGTTCTCATTGCTAGAAATTTGGAATGGTTTAGTTATGGCCATTAGTAACTCTGTCTCTGGATCTAGTACTTTAAAGTTTGATGATGTTAGTGAAATCCTTAGTGAGGAAATGCGACGGAAGAGCTCCGGTGAGACATCAGGTAATGCTTTGACTGCAGATACTAGGGGAAGAAAAATGGAAAGAGGAAAGAGCCCTAGTTATCACAATAAATCAAGAAAAGGTAGATACAAGTCTAGATCAGGGATAGTGTGTTGGAAATGCGGGAAGAAATGACACCTGAAGAGAGACTGCAAGTCTCGGAAGGGAAAAGAAGGAGACGCGCAACAAGAAAACAATCATGAAGTGAATGTGACAGGTGATGTGTTGCAATATGCTTTAATTCTTTCATTAGAAAATATTATTGATTCCTGGGTGGTAGATTCAAGGGCCTCATTCCATGCCACACCTGATAGGAAACATTTTCATGATTATGTTCAAGAAGATTTTGGATAGGTTCGATTGGGTGATGATAAACCCTATAAAATCATTGGAATGGGTACAACTTTCATAAAAAAGAAAAATGGAAATCAATGGCTATTGAAGGAGGTAAGGCATGTTCCAGATTTGAAGAAAAATTTGCTTTCAACAAGGCAGTTGGGAGGTGAAGGCTGTGTAACTACTTTCACATAAAACCTAGAAGGCCACTAAAGGATCCCTAGTAATAGAAAAAGGAGAAAAGTTTGGTACATTGTATTTATGTAATGGTATTTCTAATTCTGTGAATGATTTAACCTCTGCAGGAGACGATACAGCATTGTGGAATCATAAGCTCGAGCACATGAGTGAGAAGGGGATCCAGATTCTTCACTCAAGAAATTTGTTGCCAGGTTTGAAGCATGTTGATTTAAAATTATGAGAATTGTGTTTATGGAAAATAGAAGAGAGTCAGATTCCTCAGAGTTGGGAAAGAAAATAAGAGCGAAAAATTAGAGCTTGTGCATACAAATGTCTGGGGACCTGATCAAGTATCATCTCTTGGTGGCTCTCGTTATTATGTTATTTTTATTGATGATGCAACTAGAAAAACCTGGATTTATTATTTGATGTATTTAATAATTTCAAGAAATGGAAAGCTTTGGTTGAAAATGAGACAGGAAAAAGGTTGAAGTGTCTCAGATCAGAAAATGGAGGTAAATATTGCTACAAAGAGTTTGATAGGTACTATTCAGAGAATGGAATTCGCAGAGAGAAGACAGTTTCAGGAAAACCACAAGAAAATAGTGTGTCAGAAAGGATGAACAGGACAATCATGGAGCGTGCAAGGTGCATGAGATTGAATGCAAGACTGCCTTTACAATTTTGGGTAGATGTTGTAGACACTGTTCTTTATCTAATAAAAAAAGGGCCTTTAGGTTCCTTGGATGGTGGTATTCCAGAGGAGGCATGGATAGGTAAAAAGGTAAACTACTCATTTTTAAAAACTTTTGGTTGTGAAGCCTTTGTACACATGAATAAAGAAAATAGAACAAAGCTTGAGGCAAAATCAAATAAATTTACTTTTATTGGATATGGTGTTAATGATTTTGGTTATCGCTTTTATGATTATGAAAAACACAAAATCATTAGGAGCATAGATGTCATATTCATTGAAAAGGTTTTGTATAAGGATTTGCTGCAGGAAAAGAAACAAGAAAAAGAAAACAGAGAATACACAGTGCTTGATGAGATCACAGAAAAAGTGATGGTGCCTAAAAATCATAATGATCAATGGTCAGAACAACAACCGCAATAGCAACAAGCACCTCAAACACCTAAAAGTGGTGTTAGAAGATCTACCTGGATAAGTAGACCCCCTGAACGATACTCTCCTTCATTATATTGTGTATTGTTAATTGATTATGGTGAACCAAAATGTTATGAAGAAGCAGTACAAGTAGAAACCAGGAAGAAGTGGAAGCAATCCATGAAAGAGGAGATGGACTCCTTAGCACATAACCAGAATTGGGACTTAGTCAGGTTACCTGCAGGTAAAATAGCATTGTAGAATAAAAGGGTTTATAGGTTGAAGGAAGAAGATGGAGGTAGACAAAGGTATAAATCTAGACTTGTGGTGAAGGGGTTTGCATAGAAAAAGGGTATAGACTTTGATGAGATATTTTCTCCTCTTGTTAAAATGATTTCAATCAGAACTATTTTAAGTCTAGTAGCAGCTGAAGATTTTCATCTTGAGTAGTTAGATGTAAATACAACGTTTCTCCATGGGGATTTGGAGGAAGAGATATATATGCAACAACCACAAGCATATGAGGTAAAAGGGAAGGAGAAACTAGTGTACAAGTTGAAGAAGAGCTTGTATGGCTTAAAACAGGGTCCAAGGCAGTGGTATCTAAAATTTGACAGGTTTATGTCTGAACAAGGTTATACTAGATGTCACTATGATCATTGTGTTTATCTCAAAAGACAAAGTGATGGTAGCTATATTATATTGTTATTGTATGTATATGACATGCTTGTTGCAGGTTCTAACATGCATGAAATAAATGTGCTCATAAGAAAATTGGAAAACTCGTTTGCAATGAAGGTTTTGGGTGCTGAAAAATAGATCCTTGGTATGAGAATAACTAGAGACAGGAAAAATCGCAAATTAACAATCTTTGACTGAGTACATACAAAGGTGTTGAATAGGTTTAATATGCAGAGTGCAAAACCAGTTAGTGTACCTTTGTCTATCCATTTCAATCTAAGTAAGGAAATGTGTCCCAAGACTCAAGAAGAAATGGCTGATATGTCTAAAGTTCCATATGCATCAACAGTTGGAAGTTGTTATGAAACCAGCTCACAAAAAGATAGAAAAGATAGATCAACACCTTAGAATTCAGCCTCTTCAAGTGGGAAACCTCCTTTACATACATTACATAAATGAACAATTCTTGGATGATTCAAATGACAAAACCTCCTTTCTATATATAGGAGTCTAAGGGGTCCCAATATAACCAAGCTGACCTAACAACAATAATATAAAGGCACAAAAATAAAAATAGAGGGATTGTATGGGGCACAGTAATAACAATATGGGGACAATAGGGGCACAACAATATTGATAAGGGATAAAACTACAATATTATTATAGGGACCTAACATGCCCCTCTCCTTCAAAAAAGTGTTGTCCTCAACGCTTGAGTAGTTTTGGATGCTTCTGTATAAAATTCTCATCCTCCCATGTGGAGTCTTCAGCGGATAAGTTCTTCCACTTGATGAGATACTCTGAAATGGATCAATTTCATAGTTGTTGAGTTCTTGTTTCTATGACTGCTTCCGGATCCAATATAATTTTTCCTTCCTCGTCAAGTTCTGGCAATATTGCTTGAACTGGGAGCTTGTCGCATATAACCTTCTTTAAACATGAAACATGGAAAATTGGGTGCAATCGAGAAGCTGCAGGAAGCAACAATTTGTATGTCATAGTACCAATGTTTTTTAACACCTTGTATGGACCATAATACTTTGGTGACAATTTCTTATCCTTCTTAGCTTGCTTGAGGGACATTTGTTTATATTGTTATCGCCGTAGGAATACCCAATCACCTACATCAAAACCTCTTTCACTGTGATGTTGATATGCCTGTTGTTTCATTCTATTCTGTGCCAACACGAGGTTATCCTTTAAGAGTTGGAGAACTTGTTGTTGATGCTTGATGTGATGTTCCACTGCTTGAAACTTACAATTTTCTCTTAAATATGATGTGATGGATGGTGGCTAATATCCATAAAGTGCCATAAATGGGGTCATTTGTGTTGCAGTATGGAAGGAATTGTTATACCATCATTTAGCCAAAGGCAACCATTTGACCCATTGTGTCTATTTATCAGATACAAAGCAACGAAGATATCCTTCCAAAAATTTGTTTACTATCTCCGTTTGCTCATCAGAATGAGGATGATAAGATGAGCTATGAGCTAACTGAGTACCAAGGCAAGAAAATAATTCTGTCCAAAAATTTCCTGTAAAAATGGGATCTCTGTCACTTACAATAATATTTGGGTTTCCATGTAGCTTTTGAATTGTTTCCATAATGCCATAGAAATTGTACTGGCTTTAGATGGATGTGATAATGCACAAAAGTATGCATACTTGGTAAGTCTGTCAACTACCACCATGATGACACTCTTTCCCTCAGACTTGGGTAAACCTGTGATAAAATCCATTGAAACCTCCTCCCAACGTTGGCTTGGAATGGATAAATGTTGTAATAGACCTGGTGTCTTAATTGTTTCAACTTTATTTTGTTGGCATACCAAACATTCCACCACAAATTTTTGAATATCCGATTTAAGGCCATCCCAAAAAAATCCTTCTTAACGTTGTGGTAATTTTTTTAAAATCTTGAGTGCCCTCCTAAGGGAGAAGCGTGAAATTCCAGAAGAATATTTTGTTTGAGTTGGGAATTCTTACAGAGGCATAAGCGATCTTTGTACCATAACGAATCATTTTTCCAACTAAATGTATCAGATGTACTGGAATCTTGTTGTAACGTTTGAATAAGTTCCCACACTTCTTCGTCATTCTTCCATTCCTCCCTTGCTTCGTCTATCCAATCTGGTCAGATAATAGAAATGGTGCACAACAATGCTTCCACATCCTCATCCTTTCTTGAGAGTGCATCTTCCACAACATTTTGCTTCCCTTTTTTGTATATTATTTCAAAGTCATAACCCAACATCTTTGTGACCCATTTTTGTTGTTCTTAAGAGGATAATCTTTGTTCTAAAAAGTATTTAAGGCTATCATGATCCATTTTTACCTTGAAGTGTCTTCCCATTAGGTACGGTCACCATTTCTTAAGTGTATGTAGTATTGCCAACATTTCCTTCTCATAAATAGCTTTGTGTAAATACTTTCCCTTGATTGGACGACTTTCGAAAGTAATGGGTCTTTCATCTTACATTAAAACAATGCCAATTCCATTTCTGGAAGCATCACATTCCACAATAAATGTTTTTGTGAATTCTAGTGTAGCCAAGACCGGTGCTTGGCACATTGCCTGTTTAAGATATTCAAAGGCCTTTGTTGCTTCTGAAGTCCATGAAAATGCATCTTTCTTCAACAATGTTGTTAGAGGTGCTGCTATTTTCCCATAATTCTTAACAAACTTACGATAATACCCTGTCAACCTAAGAAATCCTTGCAAATTATTTATATGGATGTGGGAATTTTCCATTCCTTAATGGCTTTAATTTTGCTAGGGTCTACCTTAACTCCTTCATGAGATACAATATGACCCAAATATTCCACCTCCTGCACTCCAAAGAAACATTTGGATCTTTTTTCATATAATTGTTTCTCCTCCAATAGTTGTAGCACCCTGTCAACATGTTCAACATGATCCTTCCAAGACTTGCTGTAGATTAGTATATCATCAAAAAATACTAACAAAATTTTCTAAGGAAGGGTTTGAAAATGGAATTCATCAAACCTTGAAATGTAGAAGGTGCATTGGTAAGGCCAAAAGGCATGACCAAAAACTCATAGTGACCCTCATGAGTTCTAAATGTTGTTTTTAGAATGTCTTGAGTCTTTATTTTGATTTGATGATATCCTGAATGAACATCTAACTTGGTGAAGTAAAGTGATCCATGCAATTCATCCAATAATTCATCAATGATAGGAATGGGAAACTTATCTTTAATAATGAGCTTGTTGAGCTCCCTATAATCCGGACACATTCACTATGATCCATCCTTCTTGTGCACCAATACTAGTAGAGCAGATAAAGAACTTTTTCTATGTTGAATTATACCAACCTCAAGCATTTCTGCAACCATACGTTCAATTTCACTCTTTTGGGCATAGGGATATATGTACGACCTGATGTTTGGAGGAACACTTCTTGGAATCAAATGAATAGCATGATCATGATCATGAATGGGTGGGAGACCTTTGGGAGTCTCAAATACCTTGGAATGATTGTCCAAGAATTTTTGGAGATCTGGAGAAGTAGATGATTTCGATGTGGAAACATCTAGCGAACATAATTGTGCAATTACACCTCGTTGTTCCTTTTTTAGAATATTTTTCATACCGTTAGAGCTTATTATCTTTCCCAATTTCCCTATAATACCCCTTAATTCAACTTCCTTTCCTTCCACATAAAATTTCATGAAAAGTTCTTGAAAGTTAAAAGCTATTGTACCCAAGGATTGTAACCATTGCCTAGTACAATGTCAGCACCTCCCATTGGAATGGAAATCATTGGGCTTTTCAATACATATTCTCCCATGGATAGCTTGATATTATGGTACTTTCCAGATAAATTTATCGTTCCTCCATTTGCAGCCATCACTTGACAGTCTGGTGCTGGATATAGGAAGCAATTCAATTCTTTTGTTATCTTACAATGATTAAAATTATGGGTACTTCCTGAATCAATCAACACTATTAACTTTTTCTTCTTGATTTGTCCTTCAATCTTGATGGTTTGAGTGGTAACTCCGATGGTTTGAGTGGTAACTCCAACCAATGCATTACAAGATATGGTCAGATTCATTTCTTCTTTATCTAGGCTTTGTTCTTGGAGTATATCCTCTTCTTTTGACCTTTCTTGCTCCTTTTCTTCTTCCT
>APFE030643300.1:7223-82989 GCA_000404065.3 Pinus taeda
GAACTTGGTTGTATTCTCTTTTGTTTATCAATAATAATAGATGACTATCATTATGGTTCCACTCATGTGTCTTTATTATGATGTTTGAGTTGTATCCTTTCTGACTGATACATAGTTGCATTTCTAGGATTTTATGCTTGTATTTGTCTTGTTCTTTGCATGTGCAGGTGTCCATTCATGAGGATCGTGAGGATTGTGACCAGCTGAAGCAAAAGAACGAAAGCGACGACCCTTCTACGAATATAAGCGTTGGATTTGAGGTAGGCTCTCATCATTGGCCTTTACTTTGCAATTAGGAACCTGCGTGTTAGCATTGTTCAATTGTTGCTAGACCCCATTTAGGCTAGTGGGATCACCTCTATCCGCAGAGGGGATTTACCTACACAACAGTGGGGGTCCAAGTGGAATAGGTGGGTGGCCACCAATATCCACCTGGATCATATCTACTCACAATATTCACATGACTAAAGCCACACAGAAGCTCCAATCCAAGGAACAAATTGAGTACTAGAAATAAAGCTTATTTTGAAGTTATTGGTGATAAACAGTCTTCATAAAAAACTTAAAATGGGTATCTATTGATCAAATTTTTAGTCAAACATTCCATATCACATTAAACTACACATGATAATAAAAAAGAAATAACCAATTCACAATTTTGAATCAAATTGATATTCGATTTAAAAAATTAAATATTTTGTTATTGGTGTAAACTCTGAGCACATTTCATAAGTAGTATAAACAAATAAATGTATAATACAAAGTTTGTATTAGGCACATACCATGCATTCTTGATCTCCCCAACCAAGGTATCTAGTTTTGCATATATTTCCTTGATTTGTGGGTGCAATTTTTCTGCAACCTAGAGGCTTTTCCAGTTCCAAATTTTCCATTATTTTTCTCACCTTTGAAATGTCATCCCATCCTACATTGAGCCTCAACTCTGAAATGAATCCTTGTAAGTTGTTACAAATTTTTGGGTCAACTACTATGAGGATTTTATAAGAGATTGGTCACTGATTTTGAAAAAACATTTTTCCTATTAATTCTTGCAATTACTACTCCAATCTCTAAGTTTTTAATAATACATTGTTACATCTACAGAAGTTATTCCTTCTATGACGACCTACTTTTTGTTTGTTCTAGTTATCTATGCTCAGGTTAGGTTAGCAGAGGAAAATCCTTTAAGGCCTGCAATTTATTCTTCATCTGTCAATGTTGTTTGCTCTTTTTTGCTACTTCAGAGGTGTAGATAGCATTAATTGACTAAGATTTGGATATTAAAATTCAATAGGGTTCTCAAATTTGATTTCCTACAGAGTTCAACATGGAGTACTCTATGTAGGTTATTTGGTTCAAACAATCCAGTGAAATGCTAATCGCTGAACTATAATTGATAAATACTGCAATTTATTTGCAGTTGTCCCAACTTTTGGGTGTTGAACAGAACAATTACAATTTAGGAAACCACAATTTAAATTTTAATTTCTCCTTAATACATATTACTTTTATAGAGGAGATAGTGCAATGTGACTTGAGTGAGATGAGTCGTTGGAAAAACATTGAATGAGTCATTAATGGCTTTTTAATGTTCACCAATCGTATAAGTCCATTGCTTATAATTTCTTTTGGTAATAATTTCTTCTCATGACCACATTTATAAACACTTTTTAAAGTTTTTTTTTATGAATCTAACAACAATTATTATTTGACTTCGTAGGAATCATTGTACCCTCCACAATGTCTCTTAGAATCCCCTCCTAACCTATGAAGTCTCTCTATCCTTAGGTCCATGAACTTTGTCACTCCTAATGCATATATAACATCATGCAAAGCATGAATGAACCTTATATGCTCCAGCCTTCAATGAATCCCAATAGAATATAGGAACGTTGTTTTTGAAAGAGTCCTTTTAATCTATGTTTGGTAACTCATCTTAATGCAATGGTATTACACATACAATATCTAAAATTGCTACTCATTAGCACCCAAAGTGAGTAATTAGAAGCACATGTTCAAATGCTCTCAATAATTTTTTTTAACACTATGTCTTGTATCATGTTCATAATTCATATCTACCACAAGAACCATTTTCAAACACCTAGTTTCAATGACCTTTTTTCCAAGTATGCATGTTGCTACTATCTTAAAAACAAAATAGCTCATCATTTCCTTGTAATTCTTAAAATAAAGAGACAAATGATTATATTTAAAATGCAACATTGTGGTCCTCGATGGGGGTGAGGAGTTAGGAACACAAGGTAACACGTGGGAAATTATGAAATCCACCTAGCTAACAGTACGAGGACTGGCCTCCCTGTCCTATCACAAGTACTTGTGTACAAGAGACATTATGGCAGTCTCTATGAAACCTCCATCAACCTTGAATGGAGTGGGAGGAGGTGAATGATGAAGGTTTATGGAGGGTGGTGTGTGTTGCTGGGTATGGTATCTGTTTGGTGAATGAGATTGGAATTCTGTGAGCGAGACGTGGAAGAGGCGAGGAGTTATTTTTTGGGAAAGGTGGCAACTCCGGCATCGACATCCCCTCCCTGGCTTCTGGGTTTGTAAATTGGTCACTTTCTTCTCTGGTATGTGGAATTTGGTGTCTTGGCACGAGAGAGGAGTGGAAGCTACGGTGGTGTAGGCTAGTCTAAGGTCATACTGCAAGCGGGTGGGTTCCCATTTGCATCTGCATGGAAAGCGGATCGCCCTCCTTTGCAACTCTTCCTAGAGGTTTTGTATGTTTTAGTGGTTTCTGCATTAAGGGTGTACAGGCTTTTGGAGGGTTGGACTGGTGGGATGCCAGCGAAGGGTTGAGGGTGAAGAAGCATGGGCTTAGCTCCGATTTGCCAGTTTGAAATTGTTGGTCTAGTTATTGGTAGCCCAACCAGAGTGGGTGGGGCGAACCTAGACGTTGAAGTTGTCATTGTATACCAATTCATTGGTTTGCTCTGTCCCCTCGAACTGGTGTTGGTTTTGTAAAAATTCACTCAGTTCCTCATCGTGGTTGGTCCTCTTCCTCGTTGAAGCCTAGCTTAGCTGGCTAGGGGGGCTAGAAGTCTCCTATGCAGGTGATAATGGTGGAAGGGGTGAAAATTAGAACTAGGCGGGGTGGAAGGAGTGTTGGTCGGTCGAGTTGGGTGGCGTTTGGAGCCCGTGATGGTCGTGGTCATGGTGGCTTGAGGGCTGGTTGTGGGGGTCTCATTCCGTAGCCTCACCAACAGGGTGAAGTGGTGCGACATGGAGTTTCAGGTAGATGAGGGAAGGCAATGTGTGTGGGACATGGACAAAGCGACGACCATTAGTGTTGTTTGGAAAATTGCAGGAACTTGATCTAGTTGATGCTTGATCACTTGGAAACCTCCAAGCGAGTACGCTAGGAAGAACATGCTGAGCTCATAGCCATATTGAACAAGATGCACTAATTCCAGTGCCATATTCGAGAGTGAGTCATGGTGGTCTTGCATGGCCAGAACCTGTTAGTTGAGCAAGTGGAGAAGCTGGAGTCTTGGAAGGCCCACTTCAAGGAGCATGTCTAGTGTTTTTTCCACCCTCCACCTCCTTCTGGAACAACCTCGGATAACCCAACTTCAATCACTTCAAATGACTAGCATGGTTATAAGTGTTCTACTTGTTTTAAATGTTTTCTGGTGCTTTAACCTCCTAAGTTGTGGATTGTATCTTTGGTTGTATTTATGTTTCTTCATCATATGTTGATCACAATAGTCAACAAACCTGGTTAGGGTGAGACTACCTGCATTTTGCTGCTAATGTACTTATTTTCTGATGAATGAATAGAACGTTGATTTACAAAAAATAAATGTAGCATCGTGAAACTTAATTCTAATCCAAGAATTGCTAATCAAAAGCATGGATAGGCTTTGCCCTTGTATTCAAGTGAAATTATTATTATTGAATATACAGGACAAAGTAACTCCTAAAAATATATTGCATCACTCTAGGATAGAATGCCTCTAAATGGGGTTGATGCCAAATATAGTCATATTAACCAACTTTTGTGATGAGTTAACAGAAAGCAACTTGGGAAGTGCTTTCACCTTGTTGATGAAAAATAGTTGAAAGTGTAATAAATGTGTTGAAACTGCGCGAGAGTGCATTATCATGTGATTTTCCAACATAAAGAGGAATGTCTTCCACAGGTGGTATTTGGCCTAAATCTCCAACATGGATAATGGATCGATTACTGGATGGTGTATTTCATTTAGAAGGGAATGCTTCTCTCAGGCGTTCATCGATAGAGGAAATAATTTTTTTGACCGATGAAGCTCATGTCATCAAATAGAATGTACTTTATATGGCGAAGATGCTCTTGGAAGTTTAAAAGTGATTTTCCTTCAAGAGGATGCATTGTTTACATAGGGATGTGAAGCACATAAGGGATTGTAAGGGCATTTATGTTGAAATCTGCAACTCCAATAGGTGCAAGTAGTAGTAAGGGGTTTTTATCTAGTGGAGAGTTTGCCAAGAATTCCCTTTGTAGACAGCTAATTAAATGAGATTTGCATATCCTAGTTTTTCCTTGGATGATCATTCTGAGTGGAGGGTTTGGTGCAGTGTTTTTAAAGTGAGTAAGAACAATGTCAAAAGTTGTTCTTTGGCAGGAAGAAAAGGAGTGATTTTGGCGTGGGACTAAAAAATGACGGTATTGGATTTGGGTATTTTAGTGATTGAATTCAATAAAATGTATGCCAAATTCTTGCAAGATGAGAGGAATAGTAGTATGTGGCCATTTATGGTTAGTATAAAAGTCGTGATGGCCAAGCATTTCAAGGTCATCAACTTCAATGTTGTATCTTGGGTGGAGTTGAACAATGATTTTCCATTCATCGATGTCAATGAAGTTAGGAGGGGAAACCACAAGAGTGAATGGACCTTCGGGACTTGAGGATTATGGGGTTTTGGGTTCTCAATGAACATGCCATGGTGTATATGTCCCATTTTTTTGTTCCCAGTGTGTAATTATTTCCTCATTAATGGAACTAATGTCAGCAAGGAGTGTGAATAAAGGAAAATATAACAATAGTTCACTCTAATAGAAAGTAACATAACAAGGATCACTAGGAGAAGGAATGGTAGTGTATCATGTCAAGACATGCACAATCAATGGAGGGAATATGTGTTTCCATTGGTTTTTCTTTTAGTGAGTTGAAAATGACCAAGAATGTGCAACTTCAAGGAGAGTTAATGGTTATGATAAAATAGGTATATTCATGTATGCGAGAATGAAATTTGGTGTTGAAAGGGAGTTTTCATAATCAAGGGAAACACATCTAAAAATAGCTTGGTTAACATTTAGAGAAACAAATGTGTGACTGCAGAGTGAAAGTGGTAGCTTTCGTAACATGTGGCATATTTCTTGTGCCCCAATATCTTTGTATGAAATATTTTTTGTTAGGAGTTTTCGGATGACATTAACGATAGGTGCTTCTTAAGGCACAGTTTGTGAGAGACATGATAACATTTGACGATAAATTTCTGATCTTGTTTCTGTTTTTGCTACATACTTTGAAATGTAGTTTAACACAACATGGCGTGATAGAACAAGTTGGAAATCAACATTTTCTCTCCAAATGGAAAGCAGATCGACATTGTGGATGTTCAATCTATCATCATTGTGAGCGGGGGTGTAAATTTTATGGCTTTTATCGTTAATGAACATTGAATATGCGGAGTGTAACTCCCATGGTACTCCATATCGAAGGCTAAAGACATTATCCTTTTTACGAGGACATGAGGATTCATCACACTTTGTGTGTCATTGAACACAATTGACAAGTTCTTTGTAGTCTTTAGACGAAGTCGATGTGAATATCGATGTTGTGTCAAGAAGACATTGTTATGGATTTTTAATCAATGAAGAACATGATTGTGATGCTAGAGATGATGTAGATTCTAAGCAGTCATGTATCGATCAAAATAATTCTTAGCATCAATGACTTTAGATTCTAAGAGTGTCCATGTTTGGTGCATCTAATAGCCAAATGAAGCCATGTATATGTGTGGATCCTCAATGTTTTCACTCAGATCTGGAAAACATTAAAGAAACAAAAGTTGTAGAATAAGCATATTAAAAATGTAAAAAATTAGAGAGAGAAAAATGGTTAGATGAAAACCTGCACCAATAATCAAGTGTGTGGAAGCCCTTTTGTATAACCTCTTCGAGGAAAATTGTAAATTTGCAATGCATATATTGGGCTATAATATGTGGGTTTTTTATTATGTTTTGAATTCTCCATTGATAAAGATTGCTCAAATTTGAGGGAACATTGTCAGGAATGAGCATGTGCAAGTCATGTCACTTGGTATCAGCTGCACTGAGGGTGAAGAAGAATGTCGAGCTTCTTATTTGTGTGATCATATCAATCAGTTCACACCGTCACTTGTTCCAGTAAGAGTGTGTTCCTCAAAGACCTGAGCCAAAGCGCATAACTTGTTCTAGGAATTTGGAATTTGGAAAGTCAAGAAGACATTGTCGAAGATTTGAAACAGTGTTGGTAAGTTGTTTTCAATGCATTTTTTCACAAATATGCTAGCAGTTGCTTGGCTATGATGGCGCATTATAATGTTGTATAAGTAGTAGCAAAATCTTGGATGTTGGCCAAATTGGTTATCATGGTAGTGCATTAAATGCAAAGCATATTCATGCATCTCATCTTTTGTAATTCTTGGTTGTGATATCATGGCAATGCATGTAGGGAAGAGTGTGGGGAATGACATGGTGAAAAGGCCTTCGGTGGTGTATTAATATACAGGGGAAAGGGATATTGCAGGCCAATCAAGTGAGTTTGTTGAAATTGAATGAGTTGATTGTAAATAAGCACATATGTGTTCAAGCTTAGTATATGAATTTGGTAGAGTTGGAACAAAATATGAAGGTTGGAGATCTAATGGAGAGAGCGAAGCAGCCTCACCTTCCAAGAGGATCATGTTGATATTACATCTACTGGTACTATTTTAGATGTTTATATTAGCATGCTTTCACAAACGATTTTTTGGAAGCATTTTTGGGGTATGTGTGTGCACTGCACATGTCCTCTTTTTTAGTTAAATCACAAGGAGGAACCGTTGAATTTGTAGATAGCACAAGCATGGTACGTTTTCATCCACCAAGGTTTGAAAGTTTGCCAAATATCCAAAGATAGAGGACACTAGATGATTTTATTCTTTTGGGAAAATGTTTTGTTATAAAGGTGATTGATTATTTAGATAGGAGATTCACAGATTTACGTGTATTTAATGCTGCTAAGTTTTTCAGTCCTTCGCATTATTATGAAGTGAATGATAAAGACTCTCAAAGAAAAAGATAGTTGAAATTTTTATGTGAAAAGATTAGTGTTGGGGAATCACCTATTGTGGACACTGCTAGATGATTAGGTGAAATGGATGAATTTATTTGTACTATTTCTAAATCATACCCTAAAAGGCATATGTATGGAGCATGGGATCTATGTGGAGGTGAACCTGAATGGTTTGAAGACTTTCTATATTTGATGCAATTATGGCAAGCTATTCTCGTTATCATAGCAAGCACAATAGTGCGTGAAAGAGGCTTCTCAAATTTTAAACGGATAAAAAATGATGGTAGATCAAGACTTTCATTAGGCACTAGAGATGTTAATCTCCTTGTCTCTTAGTGCTCCTCATGCTCTAAATGAGGTATATTGGAATGTTATTTATGATGTATGAAAATAAAGGAAAACTAGAAAGCCTTTTCCATTGGACAAATAGATTTATATTTTCAATGATGTATGTCCAAATACTTTTGAAGATCATTGAATGAATAGAAGAAACATATGCTTAGCTTTTTTTAATGGAATTTGAGAAAAATGTTTGCTTATTTACTAAGTTCTATTGAGATTTTATAGTGTTTTAATGTAGTCACTCTTTAAATTTTTTAGATATTAAAAATTTAGGACACTATTTCATTTTGACATTTTTTTTATGAAGGGTTTATTTAATATACACTTGTCAATAGAAGTATAATATTTTTTATAACCTTTCATCTTTAAAGGGTTAGATGAATAGATTCCCTTCCAAATGAAATTAAGACCATCCCTTCAAATTTGAATACTGCTCAATATAGAGCCTTTGCAAAAAAAAATGGAAAAAGAAGTTGAAGAAAAGTCAGAATGTTATTGAAATATAATATTAATCAATGGCAAGATAGAAGGAAATTTTGATCTTTTTCAACAACCAAAAAGGACCCATCATTGTAGCAAGGCCCCTTGGACCTCATATAGGATTCTGCTAGTTTTTGTAATATATTGTTAATGTTTTTTGTAATTGGTTTCCTCAGACCAAGATTAGTAGGGTACTAGTGTTTCAGATGAAGCTGATATCATGATCACGATAAAATGGAACTGTAATGTATCCAGGTAAAATGAAAATTGTAATGTATCTATGATTTAATATTAATAACAAGACATAAGATTTTTTTTCTTCTGAAAAAAAGAATGTGGAAAACCATTGAGAATGAATTTTTGGGACATATAATTCAAAATATACAAATTGATAGAGTGATTGAAAATATGTTTTCTTAGCAAATTGAGTAACCTTAAGCAGACATACATACTGCAGGGCTCTTTTTATTTCAATTGCAATGGGCCATGAACCATGATTTGAAGCATGTGGCATCATTGGATTAATAAACCTATAATGATTTGAAGCATGTGGCATTATTGGATTAATAAACCTATAAGCAATGAAAAAGGAGGATTTTATTTTTCCCTGCGTTGAAATGGATATACCTTTTTAGCCACACACGATAAATCTTCATCTCTAGTTCATTCAAGTTTCATAGGCAATCAAGTCTACCCATTATAAGATGTGTGACTCTATGTCTTTAGTATTTGTAAGTGTTACATGTTTACTATTGTTAAAGTAATAAATAATAATAAGGTTTTGGGTTTTATACATGACAATAAAATTTAAATAAATGAGGATATTGAATGTTTAAAATAAATTGTAGATTATTGGTTAAATTAAATATATTTTTGGAGAGATTTTTATTTTTTTTTTTTTTTTTTTTAAATTTAAAAATTAAAATAAATTTATATTTATTTTATTTTAAGTTAACAAATAATTTGAGATAAGTATGAGTAAGTTTAAGATTATTTATTAAGTATTTATTTTAGAAGTAAATTTTGGAATATGTTTATGGAGATTTTAGAATATTAGTGTTATGAATGCGAAATAGTTAAAAAGAATGGATGTAATCTAATTTGAATTATAATAGATAATTTTGTAATGGTTCTTGTTCATGAAATTAAGATTATGTTATTAATCTTAAAAATTACAAATAATATATAAATATGTATATTGAAAGTTAAATTGGGTATAGAGGTATATATTTTAAAAGTATTATTGTTATTTAATAAATTTAAAAGTAGGATTTACATTAAAGTGGTTTTATATAATTGAGTATGTAAGAGAGATAAAAAAAATGATTTTTATAAGTTGAAAATTAGCTAGGAATGTCATTTTGTGAGATATATTCAATTTGAATTTTATTATGATTTGCAATGTTTTAGGCATAATAACGTTTTGAATTTAGTTATGGATAGGATGATGTGGTAGTTCATAACAGTGAGTAACTTTTCATAATTTTGGAAACTAGGGTTGATTGAAGGAGAATTTTTTATTAGCAAATTTATATGTTACCATGTCTTAGTTTATGTTTCGTATACTAGAAAAGAAAGAGAATAGATGAGAGATCTTCTTTTGAGTATGGAATAGCCTCTTATTGGTCATAAAATTGGAAATAAACAAGAAAATGCATATTGGAATTAGGACTTAAGCGATGTATTTTAATGTTCCATGGTGGTATTATGGTTTACGCAAGGTGTTGTATTGGATATAAAACTCAATATTTTATTTTATTTTGTATTTCTTATTAGAAATTGTCAATGTAAGGATAATGATGTTGTATTCTCATGATGACACGTTCATTATTTTCTATGATATTATGATGTTATAACTAATGCATTGGCTACATGTTGAGATGTGGTGATTGAGAGGAAATCCACCAATTGGCCAAGAGGGTTAGTTTATTTGATGATCTAGTGGGAGCTCATATCTACGAGGGAGAATATCTAACACCATATGGGATGGGGATAGGCTCAATCAATACTACATATGACAGTGCCTCTTTTACCTTGTATAACACTTGATGGATAGCTCTCAAGGGGATATGAGACCATTTTAAGGAGGCTAAGTGCTTGATATTGGATTGGAATGCCGAAGTCCAGAGGTGTGTGTCGGACTTTGATACCTGGGGTTGTGTACCTTTGTGAATTGTCAAAGGAGTTGGGCCAGCCTTGCGAGATGCCCGTAGTCACTAAGTACTAGGACCAGATGCCTGCCTTGGGGCAGATGAGGTCTGAGCCTTGGGGCTTTGGTATAGATCGATGAGGCTTTATGCTTGGATTCGAAAGTTAGGAAAGAGGGATTGAGATTCTTCGAGATTTCCTTGGTGTTGAGATGTAACTATCGATGCCTGTTGGTATACTAGTTCAACAAAGAGTGTGGGGTATACATGGCATAATAAATAAACAAATAAATAAGTCAAATGAATAAACTTAACTTCGTGATCAAGTTCCCAAAAAAGGGGGGAGTATGTAATGCCCCGTATTAATAAATCAATAATAATAACAAACAATAAAAAGAAAGAATATTAATATATAAATAAGTGTAATATGCAGTGTTGTTGCTTAGTATTTGCCTCTTATGCAAAAAATATTTGATAGTTAAATTAAAGTAAAAACAATAAAATAAAAATGTTTTCTATATTAAAATCATTATTCAATTATCATAATTCCAATAATTAAACTTAATAATAATTATAATTAACTTATTAGCAATTTTTAATTTACGTATTAAATTGTAACTAGACATACAATATATCCAAACTCTATAAATTGTGTTTGCCAAAATTTCACCATAAAAAAAATTACTTTGAATGCCTATTATTTATACTTATTAATTACTAATCCTTATTATTCACACTTATGAGTCATTAATCTTACTTAAAACTTAAGTAATGTTTAATTGCATATTTTAATTCACGAAAGAAATTATATTTATCATTTCGCTCGAGCGAGTGCTGGGTAGATTGATTGAAGTGACAAAATTGTTATGAATAACTTCAATATTCGATAAATTTAATGTATTTTATTTTTTTATTTATAAATATAATATTTTACATTGTATTATCTATATATATTAAAATGTGATTTTTTAAAACTTATTAATATCTTATATTTTATATTAAGAAAAATTACTAATTAATTATAAAATTTGGAATCTGTTTTCATAGACCAAACCATTTCTGATTTAAGATGATACGTGACGGTTCCAATAAACTTGTCAGATTTTTTAGACTTTATGTTGGAGATACATTTTATAAATATAATTAAAAATTACTGATATTTAATATAATTTTATAGTGGTACCTTCATACTTGAATTGCAAATGCAATCATTGGACATTGCATAAACTTTACTTCGCATCTATTTATTTAAAAGCCATTTTATAAATATAAGAAAATTTATCAATGTTTAATACCTGTTGTATGGCATGGTTTGATTATTATTGTTTTTCATTTTATATTAAAATTATTTTTAAAAATAATAATAATTTGATACAGTTTGAGTGGGTCTTTTTCTAAGAGTTTATATGTTCAAAACCAAGAGGTAGAGTATGTATGTTTTCATAGACTTAACAGTCAAATCACTGCGAGGAAGTGGGTCCCTTGTCCTACAAACAAAAAAGTCTTATACACTAATTTAATGTCTCGCTTGACCGTAACCTTAAAAATAAATATTATTATTATTAAAATAGCAATGATCAAACATCCCTTGTATATATATATATATTTGATATATTATATCTATTTAATAACACATGGTTTTGTTGGTATACAGGGCATGGCCTACTTTCTTATGTGTATCAGAAATGAAAATGCAAGGAACGTGAGAGGACTCTGAGAGCATTTGGTGCGAGGTATTAAATTATCTCTTAACCGTTGGAATATAGTTAAGGAAGTATGGCTGAAATTATTGGAATACAGTTAAGGAAGTATGGCTGAAATTATTGTTTGTATTTTTAAATGACCAATTTAAATATTTAAGTAAATTTGAAATATAAAAATGTATTTATAATAACAATCTAAAGCGTGAGAATCAATTTTAGTTAAAAAAAAAAAATTAATCAATGTTTAATATAATTTCATAGTTTTATCTGATTACACTGACGGTGTCCCTATATGGAGTTGGCAGGGCAAACACGGTTTGCCTAACCAATTACCGTGTTTCTTTTTTGTCGTTTTCCATCCCATCAACATTTGACACGTGGAAATTTTCGTCTGTCTACCCAAATCGTTCCAAGATCGATCAAGAATGCGTACGCTGCATGACAGCCGCGAAAGCGTCTGTTCCTTCCTACTTGGCGTGGCTGCAATCTCGGCGAAACAGTCTGTAACTTGATTGAATTCAAATTTTGCTGAAGAAGGCGAAGCTGCCTCTGTTCCTTCCTCCCGGGCGTCGCTGCAATCCCGGCGAAATCAAATTTCCTTCCTCCCGGGCGTCGCTGCAATCCCGGCGAAATTTAATTTCATTCCTGCTGTTGGGTAGTAGTTGAATCATTGGAGCTATGGTTCAAAAATTAGAACAAAAATAACTACAAAACTCTGAAACTAATATCACAAACACCCCGTGATTCAGATGTCAATGTTGGACGGTACACAATTTTAGTTACAGGGGAAAGAAATGGAGACAAACATTCCCATAAAACCGTCATTCAGAAGCATCATCATGATTGGATTCTTGGAGAGTTTTCAGCCTTAGTCGTTCCCTTGATTGGGGAAGTTGTTGTCAAGTACTTCAACGGTGGTGGAATTATTGTCTCTGTTCGTGGACAGGGATTTGGAACAACGAATGAGAATGGTGAGACTATGCGCCTTGCGGCAGATGGGACTGCTACTCTTTTTTTCATCCTTCTAAATGCAAAGTTTGTTGATTGATTTATATGACTGGGACTTTAAGAAGCTAGAGAATCGTTTCTTATCCCCTTTGGTAGAGACATTGGATCCTACAATAACTTTAGCTGTGGAGAGTCAGGTTTTGTATCACACACCAAAGGAAATCCATTCTCATTGGCTATGTGTTTCATCTCAAGGGCCTTCTTTTCTTTGTTAACTCCAATGAATGGCACTTGGATACGTCGGTTGTTGTTGCTGGGCGTTCTAAGATATTTCATTTTACAATCTATATACCATGAGCTGTGGAGTTCCCTCTACGGTTGAAACTTCTTAATGGGCAACTTTCTCCAACTAATGGATTTACATCTCCTAGATAAGGTGGCATCATTGTCTTGAACCCTTCAAGTTCTCTGAGCAGTATTGGAATTAGCAAGCCCAAAAGGCATACATTTTCAGAAGAGGAGTTTGAACCTGTAATGCAAGTTGTTGTGGGACAAATAAGTACACTTCTAGGCCTTCCAACGACTATGCTACATGATACCAGTATGCATATATCAACTCTTTTAGCCAGTGATACATGTTTCTCAAAATGGGAGCTGGATGTGCTACTTCATCGTTGTGTAGTCCTTGACGTGGCATCTTGCTCCTTGACTTTGTCATCCCTTTCTTGTTTGGTCCAATTACTCCTTATCATGGTTATCATGGATGAAATTAGGGACCAGGTACATCAATCACTTGAAGTTACAAGTATGGCACGAAGCAACTCCGTTCTTGACATGTATTTTGTTGTTGCGGAATATGCTCGAATAGCAAGGTCTTGAGCTAAGGAATCTTTTTTCCATCCATCCATTATGTCTCTTCTCTATTTCCCTACTAAGTACCACTTTGCTATCTACACTCCCTTCTTCGTTCCTATTTTGTTGCACATGTTCCTAGTTGCAGTGAAGGAGGTCACTCGTTATCGATGAGAATAAAAGTAGTTCTTGAAATCATCAAGTGCATGATGCATCTTTCATTACAAATAATATAATGTATACTACTATTCATATTTGAGGCCAAAAATGGGTTTTAATGTCACTATATCACTTGTACGTGGGATTTTTTTTGAAGAGAGCTAATCCAGAGAACGGAAGGGTAGAAGAATTCCTGACGAAGGAGTGTTGTAATTTCAAATAACTTTCTTTTACAATATCTTTAGTTTTAGTTTTAAGGGTTCCATCTAAAAAAACACTATATATAACATGTTCATAATCCTTTAATGAACTCAGAGCCTTGCACAAGATTACATCACAAAAAAATGTAGTGATAGTGATTATCTTAAACTGCGTACAGGAGTCCAACATCTTAAACTATGTACAGGTGTCTAACACTAACACAAAACCAGAAACCAATATAGGCATTGTCTATCACAAAATGATTTCTATTATGATCGACTCATAATAAAAGTTGCTAAATAAATTTCTATTATGATTGAATTATAGTAGAAGATGCTTAATAAATGCAAAGATGAACCTAAAAAAGTGTTAGAGAAAACACAAAAACATACAAAAACGTAAAAAAAAGGTCAAGTCCTACATGCTTATGGTAAATCCTTTGATAGGACTTTTAGATCTTCCATAAATAGGACTTTTAGATCTTCCATAAATAGCATGGCAAGAAACCCACTCGCTATGTTGCAAAAATTCTAAACTTTTCTAAATTTTTAGAATTGTCTTTTATCCTTCTCTTGACTACCAATTTCCAGTGTCCTTTTGTGTAACTGCTTTCTAGAGTAACTCTACATGTTAGGACATTGATGTCCTAAATTTTTACAAAATAAAGAAAACTGGTTGCAATTTATACTCCAACCATTCCAGCTGTAATAACAGTCCGTCAATTGTCCTATTTCTTCCCAGGGAAGCTTTTGATGCCTTTTTTATTCCTCCATGAACTTTACTAAAATATTTCCTAAACCATTTCCCAAGACGCCACTTGTCATTCTTTTATATATTTTCCAAACTTGTGCAAGGTATAGGATCATTGCTTCTTTAGTGGGCATGTTGCCACATTTGCTCTTGGGGTCCATATTTCCGAAGCTCTGCTCATATCTTCAAATTTTGTAGATCCATAAATTATGGTGGTAATGTCCAACTACAGATCCAAAAATTACAGTGGTAAAGTTCATGTTGATGGTTCGTGCGATCTTGATTAAGAGATCCAATGGCACGACTGATGTTACAAAGTTTACCAAGATGCTTTCAAAATAATGTTGTACGGAACATCAAACTTGATGCCTGTCATCAACTCTTTAAAAATGAAAAAGGCATTTGTACAGTCATTTAATTGCACATTTGTCTCTGTTGTGGATGAACTAAAGCTTACTATCTAGAGTAACTACCCATCATGAAGGAATATGTAGCCAATGGTAAAGGCCACTGGCTATAAACCAGTCCTTGTTTCACTAGGAATCCATTTTTTCTACTCTTATGTATCATCTGCATCTCCAATGGGTAGAGCATTCGAAGAGAACAATCAAAGCTTTGTTGTTTATATCCCTTTATCTAGAAAGTAGTGAGTAAAAACCCCTCAAATTCATAAATAGAACAAATTTTCCATCAAAAGATACATTCATTCTTACATTTTTCCATTGATGGCATGCTCAGAAGGAGTATGAAACTCAGTCTCATGAAGTTCATAGAAAATACCATCAATATGCAACTTTAATGACAACAATCACACCAACATGAACCCAAACCTCACAAAGGCCTAAGCAACACGTGATGCTTATCAACAGTGTTATACAAAGTCTAATAAGGTTCCCATCATTTACCACTGTAGCTGGTATTAAATGATGCATTGTTTGCAGATTACCAATCTGTTCACTCTTAGCAATATTAAAGGAGAGAATTCATGGGCAACTGTTCAACTCATGTGTTGCACATAGACCATTCTTACTATAGTTCGTTCCATTCACTCATACCAATATCACTTCCACATCCATAATCCCATTCTGGTTCTGAGCACGCACCATTAAAATAAATGAATTTCAATGAGACCTATCTGGGCTATAGGACTTCCTTTAAATACGAACTGAAAGTAAATTTAAAAGGCTAACTAAATCAAATGTCAGAATTGTAATTCAAATTAAAAGCACAAATGAGTCAAAATTTATCAATAAATTTGATAGAAATTGTTGAATTTATAAGATATATTTTTTGTGGTTGAAAAGTTTTGTTACACAAATTTCTAGCTCAACAAATTGGCGAGATACCAAACATAGAAAATTGGTAATTGTTACCATCAATTAACACTATTTCTTGATTTCCCTTTTGATAGCTTTTATCTTGGTAATGGTTGATTTCAATAACGGGTATGGTAATTGAAAATGGTGATTAAACTCACACTCAGTGTGAAGAAGAGAAGAAGCCTCATTGCAAATTTTTGGCATGGATTTTTTGATTTTAGATTGATTTCATTAGCATAGACACAACAACACACATAAGAAGGTTTCTATGACATTTGGAAACATAGAAGGGAGAGTGCACATGGTTGCGACATCATCTTTTCCATGTGCAAGGAAAGAGAGGGTTCAGGGTTTTCTAGTTGTCAAATCAAGAATTGAACGTGTCACCATACCCACTGAAGCTTCGAGATACCAACGATTGACATTTGGAAACAAAGTAGGGATATCTCACATGGTTGCGACTTTGCCTTGTCCATGTGCAAAGAAATATAGAGGTAAGAGTTTTCTAGTTGTCAACTCAAGAACTCAATGTGTCACCATAACCATTGAAGATTCCTGAAACTAGCGATTTCGATATTGAAGTGTATAAGTGCATCCATTAATAAAATAATAACTAAAGTAATAATTATAAAATATCTAATACTAAATACAAATAATAGATTTTTAGATTTTTTAATACATTTATGTATTAATGTTTAATGAAGTTTAATTTTAATGATTATAAATATAATTATATTTTAAATAAATTATTTAACTTTATTTATTGAATATAATTACAATTTAATTAAAATAAGATGTACTTATTAAAGTCAAGTCCCACTGGCACAACTGGTTTAGGATGGGCCTCGTCAGCAAGGCATTTCAGGATCCAACCTCACGAGGGGTGGTTGTGCCCTATGCTAGGGGGAGGAGACATGCTAAAAAATCTAGTCAACTAAGGGTTGGTGTGGCCCAAACCGGGTGTGATCCCCGAGTGGCTTTAACGGCTTAGATGCCCCTAGGTGCGGCTGCTGAAGCCATAGGTCAAGCCTGGAGGATCACAAACAACTTGACAAAAAAAATAAGAAGATGTATTTATTAAAATAATTTTGTTAATTCCATACAAACTTGAAGAAGTTTCGTTTGGATCTAGCTCAACTCACATTTCAACTTTTGACTCTACAATGAAAAGAGTATACATAACATCCAAAGTAAAAGGTTTTTTATTATGTAGTACACGAAACTTTTGTTCCGATGGAACATGATTATCTTTTTAGCTTTTAAACTAAGGTGAAAGCGATATGGTGTGAAAAGTCAATAAATTATTTGTTGTGTAGCACTAGGAATGCTAAAATATTGTTTTCATCATGCTTCACTACATATGCTTGCCTACCAAAACCTCGAAATATTGTCGATTAAACTAGAGGAATCTGGAACGAGAAAATATTTTTATTTTCTAATTTTAACTTCTTATTTGGTTAAATGAAAACAATAGAACAATGATATGTAGTCCCATCATACCTTTAATCCAATACAGATTCAAAATTTAACAATATGGTTCTACTTAATTTTTAAAAAATCTCCTAACATTAAAAATGTTTAGTGAGGTTAGCAAAAACAATAAAATAAAATAAAAAATGATGGATACATGAAAATGTAAAATCTTGTTTAGTTATAGTTACAAAGTCTTGAAAAGAGACACATTAAATGTCACATAACTTCAATGTCATGTTTTCAGATTCTTCATATAACTTAATTAGATTCTCGATAGAAGGAAGCAACTTAATTTATCTTCAAGTTTGGAAGAATAGGAGAATATAATTTCATGATAGTGAGATTATACATCACAAATTCAATTTTTTTTAGGAGATAGTGATCTTCATAACCATATTTCCAAGATCAACAATATTGTATTCTGTAAGACCAACAAGATGAAATTTATTTTTGAGAGAAAACAAATCTATAAATTAATGCAAAGACCACAAATCACATGAGTTATTTAAAAACAATAATGTAATTACAATTCAAGGTCTAGAAAATTAAGATATTTAAAAATAAAATTTTATATAAATTGTAAAATTAAAAAAATATAAAATAATTATTAAAGAATCTAATACACCAAATCTTCTATTCTTCTATTCCTTCAGTGTATCTTTGCACCTTTAGGGGCAATTGCTAGTTCTCTACTTGTAAATTGAGTGTCCTTTACATGTAGCTAGTCTTTTTGACATCCAAAAGTTGTCTATGATGGAATTCCACATCAAAATTTCACCCTACACTGCAAACCGATGATTGTGCACATGCTCAAAACGAAATAGAGGATAACATCTAAACAACCGAACTAACGGATACAGTCGGGAGGATGACTTGCAATTTAATTAAGTTATGGTACAAGGTATTTAATATAACTATGGTACAAGGTATTTAATATATATGTACATAGTACAATTGAAGTGCCATTTGGAGTTACAACATAATTTTTAAATTTTATTTTATTTTTAATTATTTTATTTTGACTTTTGCATTTTAAAGTACATAAAATTAGTCATTTCATTGTTCTTGTCCAATAAACAATTTGGAATACATTTAAAAAAAATAGAAAAACATTTTTATAATTATCAAATATTTGATTTAATATTTAAATATTTCAAAACTATTGTAAAACGATAATTTTTTTTACAAATCAATTAAAAGGTAAACACATTTTGACAAACTCATTACAATATAACTTGCCTTTGACAGGTATAAGAAATAAATAATAATAGTAAATAAATAAAATAATAGATAATAATATTAATAAATAAAATAATATATAACAAAGTGAACTATAAAAATAGTAATAATAAGTAAATTTAACCAAATGTAAACATGAATAAAATAAGAAAGAGTTAAATTATGAAAAAAGGCCGGCTTAAGGAAAATTTAAGGCAAAAAACTAGAAGTTGGCATGATGACACACGAATTATGTGCATGCAGATCCCCTTACAATCCCTTTTCTATTCAATGGATGAAAGGGCGACGAGAGACATTCATTCTTTCTGGAGGAGAATGTTGGGAGACAAAGGATTCACTGATTGTAATAGTTGATTGAGGGCTCGAGGATGGCCAACTGTATAAATATTCTATGCAACTGAGCCTATGGTTGAGTGGAGAGTCGTCTACAAAACATTTTTGTGTTTAGTGGAATTCGAGTAGCACAACAACTCTGAAATCTCCAGTAAGATACATCTTCACTTTACAGGCAAGTCTTCTCTTCTCATGCTTTCATAAATTATATGTTAATTAGTTGAATATTTCTGTGTTGATTATTAATAACATGGATTGATGTAAATAGTTTGTATGTTTTGATTATGGGTCGTTACATCCTAGTAGAGACATTTTGAGTAGCATGGATATCATACTTTAACTCATTAGAAATCTCCATTGACTCAATAAAGGGAGATTGGTTGGTCAACTTAAGATGGAACTTAGACGATTTGACTTTCAATTTTTCAAAACATGAGCATATGGAAGTGTTACTATGTGTTTTTTTTATATCAACTAATGCATTCTTAACTACAGTTTAAGGTATTATACCACCAAATTCAGGCAATTGATCATTAATATAATGTGACGATATGATATGTTAAGGGTTCACCTTCAACCCATTACATGTTGAAGAAACACATACCACTAGGGAGTCATTAAAGAGATCCAATTCGCAATGTATTACCATGGACCCAAACTAGTTGTTGGAAGATGGCATGGTATAATTGGTAGGGTAAAGTGGCTACCAATTTTCATCAAACATATACCTATCATATATTTCTTTTGATAAGAGCTTGCAACACTTTAGTATTGGTGGAATATTTTGTGCATTTGAACTCGATCTTGAATCATGATCCTGTAAAATTCAATGAACAACTATCCAAATGTACATGCATAATAACATAAAATAAATTAGATAAATGATTCATAAATAAAACATGAACTTAGTGTAAAGGATGGGGGAGAAATTAAAGAACTTGTAATGATATGGAATGAGCTAGAATTTGAAGAATTGATCATTCAATATTATAACATTTTTTCTTGCATTTGAACCAAAATCATCATCAATATGTGAATAAATTCTTAAAATAAAGTTTGGGATGCAAAGAACAATCTAACTTCAAACATAATTTCAAACCATTTTTAAAAGTTATGAGTGCATTGTATTATTTTGTGATGCACTGATGCATATGTATATACAAAATGATTCATTACATATGTATATTTAAAACCCACTAGTGCACTGACTAATTGAATGCACCAAAGAGCGACCTATGTTTTTTCCTTTGCAAAGAAAAACTTCCACAAAATTTTAATTGTGAAGGTTTGCATATATTTTGTTAATTTAATGCTTTAGTGATGTGTTTTTACATAAGAAGTTGATCCAGGTGGATACCTAGTGGGAAATGAAAGTCATTGGATTGCAGCAAAACTAGGACTAGATCAAAGAGCTTGTCAGAAGGAATCCAACGATGCAACCGACGCCTCAATCCAAGTTCGTATGTGGAAGTTATGCTCAGTCAGAGTTTTGGTAAAACTTGGCAAAAAGGACATGTTTAGTAGAGAGCCAGATAAATTTGGAGCATCTCCAGTTTGGTGGTTTGACCAAAACAATGGTAAAATTTGGTGGAAGTTCACTAAAGTTAGCAACAATTTTAGCTATGGCTAAATTTAGTGAAATTGCTAATCTAATTGAGCCCTACCAAACTTGGCAGAATTTAGTGGCCCAATAGTATGGGGCCTTGTGGCACCCATTTGGAAGCCGATTGGGCCTTGAACGAACTTGGAATTTGGCAAATGGTTGGTTAAATTCGGTAGTCATTTTTTTTTTTCCTTTAGCAAACTGTTATACAAATTGCAAACCATATGATTCGATGGTTGAAGATCGCTTAAATTTATAATGATTAATGTTTTAATGGTTTAGATGATATCTAACTCAACCAAATGAAAATTGTAACCATAATGGCAGATTGGTGGTCAAACATTTTACAATGGTTGGTGGTAATAGTAAAAAATTATTATAAATTGATGGTTCCAACCGATAGTCAAATTTAGATAGCAAGCGAAGTTATAACAGGTCGACATACATTATTTTCAAATGATTTGTTTGTTATGTAAAAAAGA
The DNA here is from genome assembly GCA_000404065.3 of Pinus taeda. Lineage (NCBI taxonomy): Eukaryota > Viridiplantae > Streptophyta > Pinopsida > Pinales > Pinaceae > Pinus > Pinus taeda. The sequence goes on from APFE030643300.1 coordinate 28,577, forward strand.
AAAATATGGGCTTGCAGGTTTGACTTTGGGACCCCCAACAACCCACCACCAATTTTACCATGCGACAACCAATAGACCAACGACCAACCATTGGTAACTCCACCCACAAAGCAATATTTAAACCAGTTTCATTCCATTTGACCAATGATAGAGCCGAGAGAAGCAGGGATGATGGGACGACCATGGAACAATGAGTGGAACTAGGTGTGACAAAACCTCGACGATGCGGTTCCAGAGGGGTATATTCTAAGGGAATATTCCCTACAATAATCCAAATATATTCCTACAAAGATTACGTTGTGGAATTTGAAGATTCTTTGGGGGGTCCAAAGTTGATAAAGGCGGGATATAGTCAAGTTTCTACTAATTTTAACTGGAATTTTGCCACGATTTCACTGGTGTAGTCTGTTTTTGCATATGAGTAGCCCATTTTTATGTCATCCTTAGAAATGGAGGTATACTGATGTATTTTTCCATGTACTCATTTTCAAATTTTCTTATATGAATGATGCAACCTCCGCAATATTGCAGCAGGGCCCAGAGACGTAGTCCACACTTGATGAACTCTATTATCAAACTTATGTGTTCATTGCCTTTATGGTCTCCTTTATTTTGCTTCTTCTTTAATGTTTGCACATATGGTTTTTACATGCTCTTTCATACAATTCTGCTAAGAACAACTAAAGAAAAGACCTTGGATCATGTTGGTATCATAGGAATATGAGATCAAGTTTGGTACTAGAGCACTCTTCTTGCTAATGTGAATTGCAAGTGTGAATGATAATTAGGGCCAAGCTCAAAAAGGGAGAAGGAAAACTTAAGTCTTTTGACCTAGAAATTGGACATGTAACATGAAGAAGGGAAATGGCAGATGAAGATGCCTGTATTGAGAATGGGCACGCTTTTTGTAAATCTTTCTACAACATGGTAAATAAGGTAAACAAATTCTTTACAAATTATGAGAAGAAATCGTTAAAGAACGAAAACAAGAAGAAATAGAGAGCAAATAACAATGCTTTGGTAAATCAGGGAAATTGACGAGAACATCTTGAACCTCCATCTCCATCTTCTAGTGAATGTTATACTTCTTCATCCTCTTATCATCATTCTAATAATAAACATAGAAATTCTTCTAAAAATCCTTTTTTTTTTTTTTTTTTTTTTTTTTTTTTTTTTTTTAAGTTGGATATAAAATTTGATTTGCCCATGTTTAACAGAGAATATAATGCAAAGTATCTAAATAATTGGATCAAACAGATTGAAGTGCATTATTGGATACAACAGATCAAAGAGGATGAGGAAAGATCCAGTTAGCATCTCTTCACTTGGGAGACACTGCTCTGATATGGTGCGAGAGAAAACTTCAGAAAGGTAGAAAGCATTTTGTTAAACTCCTTTCTTCTTGGTTTGAATTTGTCTCTACTTTAAAAGGACAATTTTATCCATTAGGATATTGGCAGAAATCCATGATAGAACGACAACGTTTAAAACAAGGCAAAAGTTAAAATGTTTAAAGTTTCACAGAGGAATTTAGGAAGCAAGAATTGGTATTGCGAATTTCTTTAGATTCACCTGATAGTTTGATGAAATATATTGGTTCTTTACATAATTATCTTCGGAATTCATTGTTGTTGTTTGAACGCACTACTCTTGATGCAACTAGTGTGAAATCCATTCACCTTAAAAGTAGGGGAAATTATGAACAAGATAACCATGCAAAGAAAACAATGAAAATAAGGAAAAGGAAGAAAATCCCTTGTGTGCTCATTGCAAGAAATAAGGGCATGATGCAGAGTATTGTTGGAAACTGCATCTAGAATTGAAGCCAAAGAAGTATGGTGGAAAAGGGAAGAAAAATGTGGTTGCTACAATGTAACAAGACCTTGGATCTAATTCAAGCGATGCGATGAAGATAGCAGCTGCTGGGATTGCAGGTGTTGGACCAAATGACGTGGGTTCTGATTAAGATGATGAGATGAAGATCGTAGCTATTACGAGTACAGGTGATGGACCAATTGACCTTAGTTCTAATTCAGGCGAAGAGACAAACATTGTCGCAGGTGTTGCACCAAATACGAGAAGAGCATAATAGAATGTATGTCTCCAAGAACTTGAGGAGATCAACCAAAGCATTCAAGCAGAGAATGTTGAACTGAAAAGACTTCTACAAGAAGAAAAAAAGGAGAAGTAGGGATTGCAACTTCAGTTACAACCCACATAGGAGGCCTTGGAAAAGTTGAAGTGTAGTGGGAGCTTAGTGAAGCCATCATCGCCCACTTTAGAATCGAAAACTGAGGTAAACAATTTTAGTGATTCTTCAATTCCATGTTCTCATTATGATGATGATTTTGGTGCATTTGAAAGACACTCCAAAGTGACAGAAGCAAGGGAGTCTGAATCAATGAAAGTTGAGGCTACATCACACCATTCTAGTGACGTGATTGTAGGTCATCTCCAATGGGAGGTGATAATTTCAAAGGACGAGCTAAGTCAAGATCGCCTTGCTAGAGCTACACCAAAGACAAACATTCAAGGAAGGATATGTCGCCTAGGAAGGAGACATAAAAGAAGGTCAAGAAAGTATGGAGGAATAAAAACCATTACAACCATTTCAACAAGGGCGGACATAAAAAATCGACATGATGGAATCTCCATCCAAAGCTACACCCAAATAAGGACCGAGAGCATATGAAATCACCGGTGAAAGAATCGACTGATAAAGAAGTTCAACAAGGAAGCCAACTACAGGAAGAAAATCCATTAGTCTGGTTACATAAGAGATGGGTAGCCTTTTTAAGTAGTTGAGTATGGCCACCATTATAAATAAATTTTTCTTTTTAAAGACCCCATAGATGGGCAAAAACTTGTAAACGTGATGAAGGGTATACCATCACTTGACTATGGAACATAGTGATATTTTGGCCTTTAGTTGGATAACAAAGGGTATGGGTTTTGTTGTAAAACTTGACCATGAGTGTTTTATAAACTCGTGGAAAGTATGGTCTTGTATGGAATTTTGAAATTTGGACATGTATTGGAAACTATAGATTTGTATATGGATATAGGTTTTGGCTTCATCATTCCTAGTTCTGAAGTATGAAGGCGAAGGAAAGAAAATGTGGCTTGTCAAAGAAATTTGTTATGTAGATCAAGATTGTAGTACAATTTATACTTTTGGAGGACCAAAAGTCCTTCAGTGGGGAGGAATGATCCAGTGGATCTCTAATGGCCCAAAAGAAAATTTCCTTGGATCACAACAAAACCAAGACTAGATCGAAGAGCTCATCACATGAAATCCAACAACATAAGTGACGCCTCAATCCAAGCTCATAAGTGGAAGTTATGCTCAGATAAAGTTCTAGTCAAATCTGGAAAAAAGGATAGTTTTAGTAGAGAGCCAGATAAATTTGGAGCATCTCTAGTTGGCGGTCCAGCCAAAACAATTATCAAATTTGGTGGAAGTCCACTAAAGTTAGCGACGATTTTAGCTACGACTAAATTTCGTAGAACCATCAAATCTAGCGACACCCCACCAAACTTGGTGGCATTTAGTGGCCCAATAGTATGGGGCCACATGGCCCAATGAAATGGCGCCATGCGACACCCATTTGGTAGCCAATTAGGCCCTGACCAAGCTTGGCAAGTTGGCAAATGTTTGGTTAAATTTGGCAGTCAAAGTTTTTTGTTTAGCAAACTATTATACAAATTGCAAACCATATGATTTGGTGGTTGGAAATCATTTAAATGTATAACAGTTAGTGTTTTAATGGTCCGGGCAATTATCAAACCCAACCAAACAACAATGGTAACAATATCGATGGACAAGATGTTAAACTTTTTGCAATAGTTGGCAGTAATAGAAAACAATTATTATAAATAGGCGGTTCCAATCAACAGTCAAATTTAATCGGCGAGAAGAATTGTAATAGGTCAATGAGTGTTATTTTTAAATGGTTTGTTTGTTATGTAAAAAATAAATAAGTGGGGGCCCGTAGGTTCAACCTCGGGACCCCCAACAACCCACTATCGATTTTACAATGCGCTAGCCAATACACTAACAACCAACCATTGGTAACTTTGCCCATTAAGCAATATTTAAACTAGTGCCATTCCATTCGACAAATGATAGAACTGAGAGGAGGAGGGCCAATGAGATAGCCATGCAACAGTGAGCAGAACTTAGACAATGAAACTAGCTGCAACGCAACCTTGACAATGTGGTTTTAGAGGGTTATGTTCCTTAGGATATTCATAGAATATTCCTGCAAAGATTTTGTTGTGGAATCTTAAGATTCTCTAGGGGGTCCAGAGTTGACATAAGTGGAATATAACGAAGTTTAAACTCATTTTGCCTAGAATTTCACCACGATTTCACTGGTGTAGTCCTTTTTTGCATCTAAGTAGCCCGTTTTTTGGTTATCCTCAAAATTGGAGGTATAATGATGTATTTTCCCATGTACTGAATTTCATTTTTGCTGAGATGAATGAAGGGACCTCCCCACTATTACAATAGGGCCTAGAGACATAGTCCACACATGACGAACTATGTTATCAAAATTTTTTGTTCATTGTATTTATGGTCTCCTTTATGTTGCTTCTTCTTTAAGTGTTTGCACATATGGTTTTTACATGCTCTTTCATGCAATTCTTCTAACATCAACCGAAGAAGAGATCTTGGATCACACTGGTATCAAAAGCATACAGGATCAAAAGCACATCGATTCACTTTACACCATACAATGCATCGATACACACAAGCTATGAAAAAGATAACTTGCTTGTTTATCATTATTGTACCAAATTTATACAACAAAAAAAGAGTAAGAATTCTATTTTCTAAATGTATGTTTATAAATGAAAATTGTAATCATTTTTCATTCTTTTGCTAAAATTTAGAGGTAGATTTGTGCAAGAGAGATTTATTAGCAAATAGTTTGGAGTAGAATTTTTTAAAGAGCCAAATTTGCAAGGGATCATTGTAGGTCACATACAAATCTATAAAGAAGAAATTTTATATACATGTATTTCAATCTACTAATCATCTCAGTCTTTCCCCTAATTAATTCCAACAAATTTCGTTACATTTAAAAAAAGAGGACATTTCATATTTTAAATATGTGTTTATAAAAGAAAACCATAATCCTTATTTTATTCTTTGACCAAAAAGATGAGGGAAGACCTATGCAAGAGAGATTTAACATCAAAGAATTTGGAGTGGATAGTTTTTTTTAAAGAGACAAATTTGTAAGTGATCACTGTAGGTCACATACAAAATCTACAAAGAATAAATTTCAAGAGTGTGACTTCATTCTATTGATCGTCTCAATATTTCCCCTATTTCATTCAAATAATTTTTAGTGTATTTTCAAAAAAATAGAAGGGTCTCATAGTCACCTTGACTATTGTAAGCCCCAAATTTCTTGTTGTTTCTCTTGGTTTCTCTCTATATATTTCACAAGAAGATTTGTTTTCTTAAGCAATAGAAATTTATGGAGTTTCTTTATTTGTATATTTGTTTTTTGGTATATGTTGTAATGGGACCACTCATTGCATTGTATGTCAAATCTTGTTGCTGTCAATTTTATTTTAAATAAATGGTTTTGTAGTTCATGGTGTGCATTGTATATAAGATAACACTAACGTGTATATTCTTGTCAAAAACATTGCTTTGTTTAAAATGTAAAAAAACATTGTTTTCAATATAAAAAAGTATCACGTTTTAAATTTGTTCATGGATCATGTGGTGCATAATAAACAATAAGGAGGTGTCAATGCATATTTGTTTCTTATGCACATTGAAACCTTATTTTGTAGAAAATATTTCATAATTTATATATCTAATGGTTCTCGGTTATTTGTCATAGAAGATGGTAGATAGAAGTTCAAGGAAAATAACTTATTGTAGTTAACATGATGATAGCTCGTCCCAATGAGTGAACATGAAAAGTTCTTTAAATTTTATTAACAATTTAATAAATTGAATTATATGTAGGTTTAAATTAATTACATATACAGGTTAATGTGTCTCATGGAAAATCTTGAAGCAACTTGATATCATTGTTCACAATCTAAGTGCAAAGGAGTGTAAAAGGTTTATGGAAATGTTGCAAAAAGAGGAATTACATTGATCAAAAGGTAAATGACTTGAAGTTTTTCTTTGATATTTTACTAAAAATGAATTTCTTAACATTAATCACTAATATGTTTTAAACAACAAATTTCACATTAAATATTGCATAAGGACCAATAGCGAGGGAACATAATGTCGCCCTAAGAGGATACAAATGATGAAGGATGCAAATGATGATGATTTGGTCCTCATTTAATCTAGAGTGATGATGGAAGTTAATGGGGGAGAATTTTTTATACAGAACTATGAGGGATATAGTGGAAATAATATATAGACATACTTTTCACTTACAATACAAAAATCAATTCAATGACTCAAAGAATTAAGTTATATACAAACTACAGGAAGTGTTTTTAGAGCAATGGCCAATAAGAGCCATGAGACTTGAAATTACAAAAATATATAATAACAAAATTGAGTCATTTAAAAAGTATTTTTGCTAAACATGTTTTTCTATAATACACCCCAAAAACCACCACATTAATGTTTTTGATATGTGTGTGTGTGTGTGAATTAATTTTGTATTTCCTAAAAAAATCAACAACTCATACATCAACCAAATTTTCATAGTTCAATCAGGGCATCTATAAGCGGTCTCAATATGCCACAAGGGAAACCATATCTATTGATTGCCTACATGTGTTAATGTTTGAGAAAATTCATCAACTACTAAAAGAAAACATGTTGGGCCACAAAACTACATATATAAAGACTACAAGAATATATCATAAAGATCACGAATCCAATGACATGATAGGGGCAAGATCTTTAACACTAGAACCTGGAGGAGTTGGTGATTTTTCCTTGCACTAAAGATGCATCTCCAAGGGAGCTATTCTGATGTTCACGATCTCCATGCACGAATGTTGATATCTTAGGGTGCACTTGATATTTTCTAGGGAAGCAGATGTTGTATTTTTCCTCATATTTCAGAAATCTCTATAGAAGTGGTTTGAGCTACCAATGGAGGGTGATAGAGTTGAGTTATTGTTTCAATCTTCTCTTGGTATGAATATGGTCAAGAAACCATTGAGCAACCTCCTCAATCATATCAGAACCATAAAATGATTAACGCTCAACATCGACATAGGAATCAAAGTGGTGGATTTAAACACGAATTTTATAAGGGGTAGCTAAATTGTATGTGAAAGAAGCTTCTTTGCTTTAGCTTGGGCATGGGATCTTCCTTAAGGACCACAACCTCCCTTGCCTTAGTGGTTGCGCATGCATTGCTGGGACATACCACTAAGAAGGGGTATAAAATATATACAAGGAACATACAATCAAAGTTCGAAGAGAGAGAACCAGAGGTAAGGAATATTTTGCAACATATTTGGCCAAGGACTTGATTGAGACTGAAACAAATACAAACAAGAAAGGGAGGATATAACAAAGAACAACAAATCCACAAGTGTCTTGTTGAAACAATGTAGACGGAGTTAATGGTTTTGATGTTGCCAACCCTAAAACCCAACCCTAAAGAGAACTAGCAAATAATTGAGACTAATAATAATAATGATATTGACACAAGCATGCCCAAACTTTAGATTAGAGGGCTTGGATTTTATCCCAAGGTTCTTGACCTTTGCAGGTTGGTGTCCCAAGCGTTGTTGATGAGAAGATTGAGCAATATCCTATGTCAACTTGTTGTCCAGGTCTGGAGGGTGACATAGAAACCACCACATAGTGCCATCCTCCTTCGCTCTCAAGGATGAAGGAACAATTTCTCAATCAAGCCTTGAATTTCCCACCAACACGATGCCATACACCATCACTGACTGATCTTGGAGCTGCACTTCCTCACCATAGGGATTTGGGAGGAACATGAGCCATGAAAGAAGGTGTAAACAACGCGTTTCTAGAAGAATAGTAAGGATTTCATGCATTAGATTCTCAACATAATATTTTTCTAGATATCCCACCTATGGTGGGGGATGGGAAAAATACCAATACCAACGTAAAAGACTCAACTGCTCAATTTCAAAAATAACGAATGATCCAGAGAAGGATCAAGCCATATACATAATGTTGCAATTGAAGGATAACATACTTTTTCATGTGATCACCCTCCTCTTAAATGCATTCGTTGATGGTGGGGTGGCAAACACATCCCCCAAAGCATGACGTCATTTCCCATCCTCATCGAGGAAATGTTTTTTCTCTATTTACTTTCACGTGATTAAAAAAAATATCTTTCTTTCTTTTTTTCAAGAAGATTATGCAAATTTCAAAGGACAAATGAGGGGAAAACTAATACATGCTGCTAGGGATGTCCAAAATATGTACAAGGAGATGTTAAAAGAAATGAAAGTACTACATTGTAGGAGAAGCCATCCTAATAACAACATGCATCAGAGTTATATTATAATCGATTTATTATTTATTGTACATCGAATTTAACTATCTTTGAAACGCTAATTTTTAATTGTTTTGTTGCAAAAAAAAAAACAAAATAGAACCCATTCAACACATAAGACACGACAACAAGGAAGAAAAGAGTCAATCACAAAGTTTGTGAGTGTTTACTTTTTTGGCCTTACCTAAGCTTTCATATTTGTGTGGTATTTATATCTAAGCAATTAATTTACACTTGTCAATGGATGTCTTCTAATAGGTGCTAACATACATACATACAAAGAAGATCCAACCAAATAATTGATCAATGTTGGGTTTAGTATGGATTATGAGTATATGTTGAAGTATCAAAAGTTAATTGAACAAATTGTAAGTATTGTTTAAATTCCTTTGTTTTATAATTAATGGAACAAAAGTAAACATTTATTTTACGAGTTTTCATGGCGTATTAAACATGTATAAAACAAAGTATGGAGTGGAGCCAATAGAAGAGATTTCGAGAGACAATCTGGAACATGGCTTCGAAATAATGTTTATTGTTTATGAAACATTTGCTTCTATGATATGTTTTTAGATTTACATAATCATGTATATTATATTATAGAAATTTATATATACTTATTACACTTTATTTCTATGTTTGTAGATGTAACATGAAGAGGTAGAATGTGAAAAACAAGTTGATCAATAAAACATTAGGTTAAATAGCCCAATTATAATATCACCTACAAGTAATGAAGAGATGAGGCATGCATGTAATTCGAGTGAAAACAAGAGTTCAAGTAATGAGTAACAATCAGTGTAATTGAATGTTATTTTCTTTTAAAGAAACGGGTAGCATTTTCATTATATAGACTGGAAAAGGGCTAGGTCCCGAACAAGATTCAAGAACGTTCTTTCTGCAATTTTCATTAGTTTACATTGGATAGGGACCTTCTTGCTATCAATATTATTTACATATATTCTTATAGAAAAACTATAACTATAGACTCTCTAGAAAACACCACTATATTCTATACATCGACATAACATATATATAAAAAATACGAAATATTTCAACTGCACCCAGGTTCGACTTCTTCACTCGCGGGATCATCCACAAAAGTGGTCAATTCCTCCATGACATCCTCTTCTTCATCAAGGATCCGCACAACAGTAGCAACCTCAGAACCAATAACGTTGATGGCCGTAGCATCCCCAACCTCAAAAACTTCCTTTAAGACCCCAACAGTCATAGTTTCCACCTTAATTTCGATGTTGTTGACCTTCTGCTGAACACTCAACACATCTATGCATAGGCCTTCCACAGTTTTATGTAGTAATTCCATATCTTTACCTAATCTAGATAATTGGGCATAAATAACAACCATGTTTTCATTAATTTTCTCAACGATATCCTTTACTACTTGTTTACAGGAGCTCTCCACCAGGTTCTCAATTCTTTTAGGCCCCAAACCATGGCCAGCCCCAAAGCTACCATGCCCTGAACCTCCCCCACTGCCATTACGTGCATAGGCCATCTTTGCAGCAATACACCTATAGAAAATAACAATAATTTGATTAACTGATCGAAGCCAACGAAAATATATAATAGCTTAATCAATCCCAACATTCATCCCGATCTTATCTTTCATAAATGCAAGACGATTCAGAGTCTTATCAATGCCAATTCCCTCCATATTTCCCATTGCCAGAAATAACTAGGATCGAAATGTGATGGTACTTTCTTCCCCATGAGGAATAGCTATATTACATATTCCGGCGAGAAACCAAAACCTCGACGCCCACCTGTCCTCGTACATGATTTGCATTCCAACAACACCACACCTGTGCCTTAACTCACAACCTACCATCCCTGCTTCCAAGGCGCTATGAAGGGACCTCGGTGAGCTAGCCTTCTTAACTACCTTATTAATACTCTGACGACCCATACCTCCCCAGTAAAGCACTGACCTGGTGCAACCGATCAAGGGACGTGACATGAGGAGTTGTTTTGATGTATACATAATCGACCTTGTTCTAGTAGCACCTCCGTGTTGGCCTGGCCATCCGCCATATGGTTATTGGCACGCAACATGTGGAAACAATAAAACTTATCAATTTTTTTTAACAAATAAATAATTCTTGCCATGATTGAGGAGGTTTCATCATCGAGGAGATTGGCGTTCTTGAGGAGCTTTACACATTTTTGGATAATCATCATGGCGTCTCCAACTATAGATAGAATTTTGATACCATTAGGCAAACTTATTTTTAGACCTTTCCAAAGGGAAAGGGCTTACGCTTGATTATTTTTCATAGTGCCAAGACCCCAAGCATACTTTACTTTTTCTTTTTCTTTGAGGTTGATAATTACCCCTCCTGCTCCAGCCTCTCTGGGGTTACCTTTCGAAGCTCCATCAAAATATAGTTGATTGTTCCCGACTTTCCTTTGCCATTCAATATATTCATCACCTTTCACTCTGATACAGAAGGACGAAGGTTCATAAGACCTTAACAGAGGAGCTTTGAGGTTGGAGGAGGAGATCTTGAGCCAGTATTTTTCAAAACTAGTCTTCTCTTTCATATCCGAAGCATCGAAGCCCCGTGAAGATATGACCTCAAAGAGAAGCGTCATTCCTTTTATTGCAACAATTTCAAAGTTATGTTGCTAATTTTGAAAGATAGCCTGGTTACGACACATCCATATCGACCAACACATATATTAGGAATTTCCATCCAACATCGCCTTAACAAAGGGCTTGGGGAGCAAGGATATTTATGTTTTTAGTGAATAAACATGTCAATCCAATCATCAACAATTTGGGGAACGGAAGACAAAGGCGCTAGAGCATAGTTACAAGCGTCCACAGTAAAGGAAAAGTAGTAGAATAAATTCTTGATGGATTCCTCCGCATTGCCACACAAAACACATCGGGGGGGACCATTGATTTTCCTCTTCTTTAAATTCTCTGCTGTAAGGATTTTCTCGTGGACCAATTCCTAGCAAATTTTTTTTACCTTAGGAAGACCATCACCGTTCCAGATTTCCCCCCATAATTTAGAAGGAAGGGGGGGCGGGGGAGGGAATTTGGATTAAAATAGCATAACTATCTTTAACACAATATTTTTTGGCTTTTCCTCCCAACCAGACACACTTGTCTAGTTTGCTAGTGATTATTAGAGCAAACCCATTAAGGCTTTCGATCAAAAGATGCCAATGCATGAGAAGGTGATCAAGCAGTTCTAGAGGGAGCCATCCATACCACAAGCCCAGATCATCCCAATGGGATATATCCGCAAGATGGGAGAACCCATGCTCAACCAACTAGCTAAAGAAAACAAGGTCAATGCCTTTTGCACAATCGAATCCAATAATAAAGAATTTCCCATTCCCTGGAAGCCAACCAAGATGGTTCAAAATGAGGAAGGACGAGGCTTTGCACAACCTCAAAATTTTTGATCCTTTCCCTTCCCAAGATTCATCCTTCGGTCTAATGAGGTGATTTTTGTGGAAATATTTCCTTATAAAGGCCTTTTTCCACCACTCATTGGAGTTCTAGAGGAGCCTCCAAACCAGTTTAGCCCCCAATGCCATATTCATTAGTTCAGGCTCCTTTATTGCCAATCCTCCCAAATTCTTAGGTTGCTTAACCAAATTCTAATTTACTAGGTGGAATTTATTTTCGTTGCCCTTATCTCCTTGCCATAAGAATTTTCTGATGACCTTGCTTATTTTTTGATTGATGTAGCCTAGTGCTAAGAGAACAACACCCAAATAAACCAGAAGGGAGGATAGAATATATTTAATTAGGGTAACTCTCCTGGCCAAATTGAGCCATCTAACTCCCCATGAGTGCACCCTGTTCCTTATTTTTTGAAGTACATTTTCCCAATCTTACCCTGAGACTTGTTTTAGAGATATAGGAATCCAAAGGTACACATGGATGCCAACAACCGTCCTATAGTGTTCAACATTTCCCTTGGTAATTCCATTCAATTAATTGACATTTCAAATTGTTGCTCAATCCCCCTAAGAGATGAAGAAACCCAACTAGATTTTTTTTGAATCTAGTAGTGATTGCCAATGAGGTTCCTCTGACCAATAGAGTATCATCGATGAACTGGAAGTGATTGATTCCCCCTGACATTTCTTCCAATATTAAGACCTGGAAGGGAGACATCCAACCACCCAACTTCTAATTTACTACTTAGAGCTTTAGCCATGATTATATAAAGAAGAGGCGATAGTGGGCATCCCTGGCGAAAACCTCTTGACGCAGCAAAGAAGGGGGCATGACGCCCATTGATAAGAGGGGTGACCAAGGGATAACCAATACAATATTTAATCCAAGATATGAATTCATTGCTAAATCCTAAATTTTCCATGAGAAGGAAGAGGAAGGAGTGATTTACCCGACCAAACGCATTTTCCATATCCAATTTGATGATCATTCCAACTTCTCCCTCTTCTTTCCTTGAATGCATTACTTCCTGTACCAGGATGATATTATCCAGGATGTTTCGATGTTGCATGAACCCTCCTTGGTTCTCAGATATAATGGAGGGAAGCAAGGGTTTAATTCTATTGGCAATTATTTTCGTCAAGATTTTATAGGAAGAGTTGCAAAGCAAAATAGGGTGAAATCTAGAGAAGGAGATGGGATTGGATTCTTTTAGAATCAGGGCGAGAAAGGAAGAATTGGTGCAACCCCCCAGTTTCTTGTTAACTTTGGTATAGTTCAACATTTTAATGAGATCTTTTTTGATGACATTCCAGAATAAGTTATAAAAACTGATAGAAAAACCATCTAGACCTGGTGCCTTCTCAGGTTCCAAATGCCATATCTCACTTTGAACTTCTTCTTCAAAAATTACACCAGAGAGAGACACATTAGAATGTGGAGAGACAACCTGGGGCAAAGCCCGAAAGAAATCAGAGGTGCCTTCTAAATAAATGCAATCCAAATTGAGAAGAGATTTGAAGTGATTATATGCATCCATTTTAATTTCTTATGAGGTGCTGACTGTTTTCCCACACACTGTCTTTATTTCCTTGATTCTATTCCTGTTCTCTCAAGCCATTGTTTGTTTGTGGAAGTAGGAAGTGTTAGAGTCCCCAACTTTCAACCAAATACTGTGAAATTTAAGCCTCCACAAATTTTCCTCTTGCCCGCTAAGATTGAAAATTTGACTGGAGATGTCTTTTTCATTTTGAATGTGATTCTTCAATATGATTTTTTTTTTCCATCATGTTGTAATGTTCTTATAGTTCTTGTATTTTCTCTTTTCCTTTTTTCCCTAGAGGCTGATAGTTCTCTTTAAGCCATTTCCTCAAATCTTTCTTGACATTTTTTAGCTTAGACTCCCAAACAAAGTTGGGTGAGCCCTAAATTTGGTTAGTCTAGGCTTGCTTTATCATATTCCAAATCTCTTCAACTTGACACCTATCTGCATTAAATTTCAAGGGAAATGGTCCAATATTTTCAACCTTTTCCAAAGAAATCATGATAGGGAAATGATATGAATCTCCATGAGATTCGATAGATGAGGAGCAATCCAAACCATTGAGAGGGAACTTCTATGCAACAAAAATCTATCCAGACGAGCAACAATATAATGATAACCAACTCGTCTATTAGACCATGTGTATTTCCCGATCTTAGGTTTGATATCAATTAGATCCCACTGTTCCATAATTTCCTCCATTATGTCTCTAAAATGATCCTTGATCGCGATCCTCCTCTTTTTTCTGTCGTATTTAGTACTGTGTTGAAATCTCATCCCATTATACTATTAATGTGATAATTCATTTCCTTTAACACCTCTAATGAGGCCTAAAAATATGCCTTGTCACTTTATAGCACTGGACCATAGATATTTATGAAGGGTATTCTTTCCCCTGTCACCTTATCCTCCAAAAGAGCCATTATCCAAGATTTTGTCTTAATTTCATCAACTAGAGTAAATTTCTTGTTCAACCAAAATATGCCTAGCCCTCCTGAAGCTCCTCTTGAGGATTGAGAGGACCCTAAGCTGTCTCTCCAAAAATTTCTAGTTGCTTTCATAATCTCTACTTCTTCTAACTTTGTTTCTTGAAGAAATACTATTGATGGAGATTCGTGTTTTATTATATCTCTAATTGCTAGGTTTTTAGCAAGGTTTCCTAGCCCTCTTATGTTCCAAGATATTACTTTCATTACTTGTGAGTGGAGGGGGAGTGATCACCATCCTTTCCTTCTTTGTTTGTCTTTTTCTCTTTCAGAATTTTTGAAATGACTATTTTATTCCCCGTATTTTTATTTAGTTATGCTTCCCTTTCTCTCTGTGTTGTTTTGTTTGGTCTCCTGAGTTTCTTGATGGGGTTAGTTTCCTAGTTGCTACAATAATCAACCCAATATAGATTTTGGGATAAATTCCGAGTGACAATATGATCTTTGTGCTGGCTACTCATAGGTGCATCAGTGACAGGTGCATACTTTGGCAGAGTGACTTCACCCCCACCCTCCTTCGGGCTATTTTCCGCTACTATTTCTCCTTCTTCTCTTTCCTAAGTCTCCTCCACAATTGTATGAGGTGGAGCCTCCAGACCATATCCTCATCACTCAGCACTTTGAATGGGTTTGAGGAGGACGAAGCCATATTGTTGATTGACATACTACGAGGTTTTAACATCAAAACTTTACCTTTCGGATCTTTTTTAGGTTTTTTCCACTACTCCTCCTGAGCAGCCGGAACTTCCAAATTTGTATCATTCCTAGTTTTGGTGTAGTCTCTAGAAAAATTTCCATAGTCATGACAATGTCTGCATTTAAATGGGATTTTTTCATAGTCTAAGACTTGTCTATGCTTCCATTCTCCCAAGGTTAGATTGATTTTAGCTGGAAGTCCCTTTTCCAAGTCTACTTCCACACAAATTTTAGCACAGGCAAATTGTGAGCCTTTTGGTTCAGAATTGTCGAGGTATTTCCCCACTGCATTACTGATAGCTCGAAGGAAATTGTCGCTCCACCAAGATATAGGAAGTCAAGGAAGCTTGAACCAAGCTGGAATGGAAGTAGGAATGTCCTCATCAGGGTTGAAATCAAGGGTCCATTTATTTAAATACATCTCGCTGGAGCCAAATAAATATGGTCCATTACGAAAAATGTCTTCCTTATCCTCCTTGTTTTCAAATAAAATGATGAAGAAGCCATTGCCAATAGTGGAGAGAGCAATCTCACCCTCCATCATGGGAGTCCAAGTTTTCTTAATCCAGGCCTCCATAGATCTAGGTGAGGAACACATACCTGTGAATTTCCCAATTAATTCTCTCTCAGAGTAAGCTAGGAAGGTGCGACGAGCTCCATCCGGCAGGGAGACATCTTTCACCTCAATATTCCACTTGACGAACTTGGAAGCGACAAAAGCAGTAGGTCGCACAAGCTCCCGGAGGGAGGTCACCATAGTCTAAAACACGACATCAACATCCAAAGGGGGAGTGGGGGGTAACCCCCTCCGCAATGACCATTTGGGGAGCTTGCAAGAGTTCAAACTAGTGCTCCCGCTAGAATCGTCAGAGCGTGAAAAATTGGCAAAAAGACTTTGATTTTCTTTTTTTACATGTTCAGTGTAATTGAATGTTATTACAGTTTGTATGTTTTGGAGATTTTGTTTAATTTACTCGACATATCACCCCAATAGCAGGAGGAAATGTCACTAATGAACGTAAGAAATACATATTGACATTTTGCTTAATGATTAGACATATTGTCCCAATTGGATGTAGAAAGGTTACAAATAAGTTTAACAATTACATATTGGTTTCATTTTGATTATTTTGGACCTCTACGTTATCTCATTGTGTATGACTATGGGTTTCTTATTCATATATAATAAAATGGTTTTTTATTTTATTGCATTGTCCAATGTTGCAAAATTTTGTGTCGCTAATTAATTAACATATGTGTGATATACATTGTTACAAATAACAAAACTATAATTTGTTGAATAATGCATTATTGCAACGATTATATCAAAATGAAATAATTAAAATATATAATTAATATTATTATATTTGGTTATGAGATGATTAAATGAAATTTTATTTAAAAACAAAAAATTAAAATGTATACATGTTGGCACATTGTATTCTTTTGAACTCGGTGTTGTAACATATCTAGTTTTGATAAGTTAATATATTAGATATATGAATTTTGAAAATGTTAAGGTAGGACATGGATGCAAAAGAAATAAAAAATTGTTTAAAAAATGTTAGAAAAAATTAATTATGATAGGCATCCATATCAATAAAATGTTAGGTGTTAGTTGCTTTAAACAAAGAAGGCAAAATAAAATGTTAGGGAAGCTAAAAGAAAAAGGAAAAAAGCTTCATTTAAAGGTTTTAGAATGCATAAGGTTCCTAGCTCAAATATACCATCATCATGCTGATCCTATGTTGCATGCGCATAAGAATTTATCGAAGGAGGTCAAGTTCCATTCTTACACTAAAAATTCCCTCCTTACATTATAATGCCCTACATATTCATTTCCCTAATTTACTCCTTCATTACACACTCCCCTCATACTTTTTATCCTAAGTCTTAATTCCCAACACTTCATTCACGACACATTATATTTCATTCCCTACCTCCATACCATATAACTTTCCTAAGTTATATTCCCGACACATTCACATTTTACCCCATATATCCCAATTCATGTAAATATTGGATTAAAGGTTTTAACGTGATTTCAGGCCCCACCATTAAACATTGGCTATCTTCCTGTTTATCCATGACCGTTAATCTTAATCCAATGCCTCTTATATGATTTCGGGCCCCCTCTGCCATCTGACCTTTATCAATGGGGGGTGGGGGGCCGAAATGAGTTGTATTACCATACCACCCGCCCTCTACGTGTCACCATTGCAGGATTTCAAACCCCCCTCCATCAAAATCGTAAACAACCTCAACCCCCCTCCGAAAGCTGTTTCCTCAAAACAACTTACCATTGACTACTGATTACTTCACCATCCCGTCGCTGCTACATAGCATGCCGTTGAAAAATTAAATCACCTCCCTCCATATTCCCGTTATCCATTTATTTCAATCGCCCGTTAACCCCACGCCATCAACGGTTAAAATATTTTGTTATAAACTCATTTCAAACGCTCCGCGAACTTCCTGTTTTCATTCCACAGTATGCAGAGCTCGAATTACTATCAATATTCGATTGCAGGATTCTTAAAGCACCACCGCCTGTCGGAGCAGCGTACGAGTTTACATATACACTTCCCATCTTCATATATTGGTCAGAAAACCTTCTTGCCATTATAAGCCCCTATTCTTTTGTTTATAATTTAAAATCTACTGTCAAATTACTATCAATATGCCTCCTAAAGAAAAGAAGACACATGAAGATGTTAACCCTCTCATTTTTCCCTTTGTTGATATTCATCATACACCTTTAGCTGATAGAGACTATATGATTCATGAAACTAATTGTGATATTGATCTTTTTGAATTATACTGTTGGCTAGAAGATAAATATATCGACCAAACCGATGAACTTCAACTATGGAAATCAAACCTTCCCTATTACATCTTTCATCTCACCTTCAGTGCTCCAGATTTTATTAGAAGATGTCAAGCTTCTTACCTCCCAAATCAGAGAGCCATTGTCAATCCTTAGGGCCAAATTCTGTTTACTATAACCCTTGAATCCATTGACCAGATGATGCAAGCTCCAACTTTCAAAGATACCACTCCATTTTATCATGAAGCCTTAGTTGAATTATATCAAAAACTGGATTTTACCAAGAGAACTGAAACCCTAGATTTATTCCTTTCAAAAGATGCCCCCATGCATAAAAAGAATCCTCCCTATCCTTCATCCATTTTTCCTAAAAGAGCCAAGCAAATTATCACTCTGATTTCTTACTTGGCTATTACTCTGATGAATGGGTCAATGATGCCATTATTGGATTCCTGTCAATCTCTTCTAATGATGCACAACCCACCATTGTGTTTAATTTCAGTCAGTTTTTAACAGAGGCCATTCACCAGCAGTTTGTGAACTTTGATACTCAAGAGGTTTTTAAATATACTTCTGTTCTAATCTATGTGTTCATATACTTCCAAGGAGATCATATAAATCTCTCATTGTATAAGTTAGATGATAAAGGAGAACAACAATCAGTGATATTTTGGACTACCATGGTCAAGAAAGAACAAAATGAATATTCATTTAAACAATTCATAGACATGTTTGTTCATCCTACCATGAATCTTTTGAGTGGCAGCATTGAGATCAAAATAAGTGAAGAAATTCAGAAAATTTTTCACCTTACATAGCAGACACAGACTTGAGATTGGTATCTCTATGAGAACTACACTGAGATTAGAGTTTTTGGTTGTGAACTACCACCTTTTAAGCTGCCTAAATACCTCCCAATGAGGATTTTTTCACTTGAATATATTAGACAGATGATAAACATGGACCAGATTCACTTTACATCTGCCAAAAAGAAATCACAATTCAGAATAAAGACACAGGTTGGTCAGTTTATTTTTAATAGCAGGGCAGCAAGAGAAGAAGTAGAGAAGATATTGAAAACAAGGAAATTTGATTTGAGTTTTACTTGGTCTTATGACCCATTAGGAATCATTTCTAAGTTAAGGGTAGACACCAAATATACACTTTACTTTCATAAAACAAGGCTAGAGATTGAACAATACAAAAATAAAATAGAGTGGCTACCAAATACTCTACAGTAACCAAAAGAGCAACAAGTGTCTACTTCTCCAGTGCATACACCTTCCCTGCAAGAAAAGAAGTCAGCAAAAAGAAACAGAGAGGAAGTTTCTCCCATGGAAACTGACATCATCAACTCAGGTTTTAAACATAATTATAGGAAAAAGGCAAAACACAGTTCAAGGCTGAACCTCAACAAAGATTCAGAGCAACAACAACCTAACACTTCAAAGGAAATTCCTGAAACTACATTAGGAGAAGAGCAATCAATAGATCCTCCTGATACTTCAACACCTTCTCAAGATCAATAGTTGCAGATCACAGAGAAAGAAGCATCTTTATCAAGTAAGCCCGAGAAAAGCACAATGGACATCTACAAAGAAATCAAGCTAAATAATGAATCTTTAAAAATTAATATCTATAATCAATTATGGAAGCAAACATCTAGCACACAAAGTAGGTTGTTAACTGCCTTTGATTCAGAGAAAGGAAGAATGCACATGGCATTTCTCCAAGCTCAAGTACCTCAGCCTAAAGGGGAGGCAGATTACAAGAAAGCCACTCTTGAGTTTGATATTAGGGATGTGCATTTAATTGATCAAATGGAAATGCACAAACAGTCAGGAGAGATGATATTTTCCTGTGCCACTAATACTGCCATGACATTGTCTAGATTGTAGCCCACATTTGCCACCATTCGATCACAGCTCGACATGGAGAAGATTTCTTCTCATGCCAAAGACTCTAGGATTAAAACACTAGAAGACCTGGTAATCAGATTGGGTTATGACCCTGCAAATGTTAAAGATGCAGAGGAATTAATCAAAAAGAAGAATGTAGACATTGCTACATTAAGGAAACAACTCAAACTCCCAGCAACTGAAGATCCTTTAGCTAAGGAAATGAATGAGATAGAGAACTAGAAGGCAGATATGATGAAGCTCATTATTGAGAAAAATTCACAAATAAGACAGATGGAAATCCAAGTAGAAGGACTCATTGAAGAAGCCAAGAAATCAATTGTTCCTCTATAAGCACTTCTGGTCACTGCCATTCCTTCAACTATACCTACCATAGTCACTAAAGGAGATGCTACAAAACTAGCCCAAGAAGTTCAAAAGATGACAATTCAATTCGAAGAAATCCAAAAGTTGGAGAAAAAAGTGAAGCAGCTCGAAGAGATTAAAAGTAGGTCTAACAAAAATCATTCAGTAGAACTTCAGAGAGCTCAAACTTAGATTGAGAATTGGAAAAAGTCAGCAAATGAAAATTCCATTGGCACTCCCCTTGCTCAGGTTAAACAAATCATTTGGGATAACATCATCAATGAAATGAAAGAAATTTGGCCCTACATCCAGATTATGTTTGAATAGAAAGAACTGGGAGAAAAAGCCAACAAAGCTATTTCTGAAATAAAGGATCAATTAGGAACAATGCCTGCAACAAAAAACAAAATCATTATATTTCTGAATTCCAAGGATAAATATCAGCTGGAAGAATTGGGAGTAGAAGATAGAACTAAAACAATCCTTGAAGTAAAAAAGGTTCTTACTAAGAAGAACTTAGTAACATAGCTGGAAGAAAAATGCCACACTCTGGAATTTGGCATTAATATGTTTCTATCAAGAATTGATGCATTGATAAAAAAGGGATTGCCTTCTATTTTTGTGTTGAATGACAAGCTAATGGATAGAACATATTATATTCAAAGAATGTAGGTAAAGATGAAAACCTCCATTGCTGCATCATCTTCAATCAAAGAATCAATCACTGGCAGAGCTTTGTATGAAGCAAATGAAAATATTTGTTTTTATTCAAAATGAGATTCAACATGTTTTTCTAGTAAAACCTACCTTTACTAAACACACTGAGGTAGATGAAGTCTACCGAAAGGCTATAAAGGTAACAATTCCAAATTCAGAACGTTGGGAGAAATTGGAAGAATATCAAAATGAATAAATCCTGCCAACATATTATTTCAACACCTCCAGCACAACAATCATTTGCCAGCATATCCAGAAAAATAGGTGACTCAACAACAGATTCTAGCAGAACAAGGTCAAAACGCAGATGCATTCTTCCTAGATCAAATCCTTCAATTCTGTTTTAGTTTTAGATTTTTTTGCATGCCTAGTTAATGAGGCATTAATTGTAAAACTCTTTTCGTATAAATGCCTCATTCTAATAAAGAATTAGAGGTTGCATCTTTGAATTAGTTTTTGAATAGAATTGTACTAAGCTAGAGCTTTTTGAATGTAAATAAAGGATTCTGACTTATCTGCACGTGTCTTGTCTTCTAGTGAGTTCTTCTTTGTGTTTATCATAATTGTTTTCTTCATATAATTTATCTTATAGACAATTATCCAATTAAAAACCTTAATTGAGTATCAATTTCATTTTTAATTCATTGTGAATTGTAATTTAATTAGGAGACTAAGTTACAGAGCTATTTGCCTCTACTATTTCCTCTTGACAGTTAAATTGCATTAGGTTTCTGTTATAATTTAGTTATATTATGTTGATCATTAAAACACAGTTTTAATGATTTCCTCTTGTAAATGATTAAGTATTCTGTCTGAGTATATGGTCATTTACATTTCCTTTTTCTTCTAAAATCCATCACACATAAAATTTAATCTACTATGTGCAAATAAAAAACAACCCTTCATTTATATTTAAGATCTTTTTAAGTTTTAGAAACACCTGTTTTAATTAACTGTTCTTTGGTTATCCATAAAATAAAAAACTTCAAAATATTTTAGATGCTTTGGCATAACCAACTGACCTAGGGTTATCTCAAAGGACAACACTCACTAAATAGTGCATGTCGTAAAAGTAGACACCGACGTGTTTTTATGAATCACACACACCAACACTTATTCATTACATTACTACAACAATGATAAAATTTGTGAAAAGCACCAAAACTATAAATGACATAATGTATAATTATATTTGTGGTTTTAAAATATTATGATGTGTGATTACAATAAACATTGATACTTTGTCCCATGGGGGCAACTTAATTAGTGATCGAAGTAGTGCGAAATTGTGCAAACCAAGAGATCCAAGGTTCAATCCCTTGGTCGTGACCCAGTCTATGGAGAGGAGGATAGGTCATAGGCCACCAGAGGTATAGTGGTAGTGGCTAGAATCAACCCCATGTCACATGAGTATGAGACTAACCCAATTGTTGATTCCTCTGTGTTAAAAAAAGAAAAAAAGAAAAAAGAAAAAAAGGAAACAAAACTTAATACTTTATATATAATATATGCATCGATGCTTAGTAACAAAGAGTTGTATTTACATCTCACTTCAAATGTTCAAAATTTCATGTCCCTCTAATGCATATGGTAATATAAGCATTAATGTGACTATATGTACAATATAAAGCTCAAAACACACCAAAGATTTATTTAGATGTATGAGCACTAACAATTAAAAAAAAATAATGCTTACAAATTATACAAGGCTTGGTGTGCCATTGAAAAAAAACGAATTGATGCATAATATTTATATGAGTACCGATGCCTCATATAAAAAAAATATGGAACCAATGTCTGATAACTATGTAAGAACTAGTGCATTTTGTTTTATATTGGCATTTGGGCATGTTAATTAAACATGCACAAGTGCATGTTACTATATGGGCATCTAAAAAAACAACCTCCACTAAAACTTTCTCCCACCCAATTTTTTTTAGTTATAGGGAACATCCATCAAAACCTTTACTACAAATGGTGGAGGTTTTAAAGGATGCTATTTTGAAAATTTTGCTAATATTGTAACATTAAAAACCTCCACTATAAGTGTAGTGCTTGTGCCAACTAGATGTTCATAATTGGAGATGAGTATCCTCATTCATGTATAACAATGGATGATGTAAATAATGGGTAGATTAACATTTGTGTCAACTATGACATTTGAAACAATAAAAATTATTGAGTAAGACCCATGGAAACAAAAATGATGTGAATAGTGGGTAGACTAACTATTTGTGTCAACTATGATGTTTGAATCAATAGAGGTTATTGAGTAAAGCCCATTGAAACAAAGGCATATAGCTTAGGGAATTGATCCTAAAACCTCCACCATTAAACCCAAAATGCTCAACCAATCACACTAACCCACTAAGCTATGTCTTATATCTTTTACTTGTTCATTTATTTGATTTCATGATATCCAATTTTATACGTGCTTTTATAATGATGTATAACTTAAACAATATTGATCTTCAACCAGATAACTATAAATAAATTTTGTATATTTAAATTTGATATAATTAATTTTCATTTATATAATTTAATTTAAATCCATTTAAAACACCTTAGAATGATTATACCTACCAAAATACAATATAGAAAAGTCATTTAATAAATTCACGTCTCCTTATTTTGTATCTAAAATGCGTCTTGGAAATATATCTCATCAAATCTCTTATCCAATACATAAACACAAATTATCCCCTATTTAATAGCATCATTTACACATAGATTTCACAATAAAACCTTTCCACTAAGCATTTTGGTTTAAGTAGTGATTAGTGATCCTGAAATATTTATGGTGAAGGTTAATAGTTTATAGAATTGATATTTTTTAATTACTATTTTTCTCCTTAAATGTATGAAATAACTAAAATGCAAAAAATAAAGAACATAAAAATACACAAATAGGCACACACACACCCACTCACCATCCACAAATAAACACTAAATTTTATCTTGAGAAACCCTTACATGAGAATACCCAACTAGAAGGTGAGACCACTTTGTTCTCTTTTACCTAGTATGAAAATACACAAATATAAAGAAAGAGGTACTCTTTTTCGAATGGCTTGAGATTTATGGTTTTTAACATGATTGTGGAATTATCCCCATTTGTTATGATCACTAACTTCCAATCTTAGACTCTCTATTCAATAACGGAACAAATACAATACATAGAATGGAGCCCCTTCTCCTCCTAACAACTCCATATTTAACATTACTTGATAGCATTTAGGGACAAAGTTTTGATTTATTCAATGCCCAATTAGAGTTATGGTTTTGGACATTCTCAAATCTTCTTGAAAGTCCACCTGTGACTAGCCCCACATGTGTGAGTAAAGGGGGTTGACGTGGAATCCTCTCATAACATGGTGGCCAATGTAGAAGATCAACTTACGAGAGGCATAAATTTTGCGTATGAGCTCTAATTGGAACAATTATGCCATCGTTAGAAAGGTGTCTACGTGTACATTGACACACATGAGACAATCATACGCAAAATTTTCCTTGACACATATGAGGCAATCTAGTAGGAGCTTGCTTTTGCATCACAACAATAACAAAGTTGTTGTTTTATTCCTTTATGGGTTTCCACTTATATCTGGTGTCCATATGTATTGCTATTATGTGCTGATGTGATGTTTTTGGTTTACTTATTACTTGTTGTTTGCATATTAAATTTGTTGGTCATTATGTGTCAATCTACTCATTTAATGTCTTAGTTAATTAGTTAAAGAAAATCAAATTAATGTCCATGAATGTACTAAGCTGATTCACCCCCCCTAGTTTAGTCAAGTTTTCATCAATTGGTATCACAACAAGGTTCATTCAATGTAAGCTTACATCTTCATGGTAGATCTGATTCATGGATTATCAAAGTGTACCTGTTCTTAGTACATCAAAATTTCATGAATGGACAAATAAGGTTAAAATTGAACTGATAGCTTATGGAACCTGGTGTATGGAAGCTTGTATGTGATGGTTATTGTAAATACTCTCCCTTTGTGCAAGAACAACAATGGGATGCTAGGGAAAAATGTGTTATGTATAACAATCTTCATAATAAGGATCTTGAGACAATCAAAGATCTTACATCTACAAAAGAAAATTGGGAAAGGTTGGAGCTCATGGATGAAGGAGAGATTACTAGTAGCAGTGAAGAAAATGAAAAGAGAAAGAGGAAGAAGAAAAATCCCTATCAAAAGGAAAGTGCTCAGTTAAATGAAGCCTTTGCATGTGATAATGTACCTGACTTTCTTAAAGAAAAGAAAGATGCATATCAAGCTAGGTTTGACTTATCATTGGATAACATAGATAGATTGAAGAATGAAAACAAAGACCTAACGAAACTTGTGCATATATGTGATGAAAGAGAACATCATTACAAGGAAGAAATTGTTATCTTTAAGAAACAACTTGAAGAGGCAATGAGAATAGAGGAGATGATGAATATTTAGCTAAAGGAGAAAGAGGTACAATGTGAAATATTAGAAGCTGAGATGGTCTTAGCTAGAAGTGAGTTAGATGAAAAGAAAACATTGTATAAAAATGTATAAGAGGAGATTGTTTCTATGAAAAATTCAGAAAATACAACCATTAAAGAGGACACTACATCAAAGAGACCTACAAAAGAATAAGCCAGTAACAACATGATTTGTAAAGAAGTAAATAAAAACAAGCAGCAAAACCAAAAGTAGAATAATGAAACAAAGAAAATCTACTTTGCAAGGATGCAATCTGCTCATAGAGATGAGATTAGAAAGTCTTCAAGATCTCAAAGGAGGAAATATATCTCATGCTTCCATTGCCATGAACCTGGACATATAGTAGGAGACTGTAAGAACAAGAAAACCAAGAATAATGAGAAGAATATGCAATAAACAAGAAAGTTCCTTCAAGAAAACAAATAGAGAAGACAATCATACACCAAGTATACAAATAATTTCCATAGTTACTGTTATTTGTGCAATGAATTTGGACATAAAGTTGTTGAATGTAATGTGCAATGAATTTGGACATAAAGTTGTTGAATGTAAACTGTATGCAAAGAAGAGCACAATAAGACGCACACCATTTCAACCATATCTTGGTTAAATAAGGTTCCATTTATGTAGAAACCTTGGACACAAGGCCAAAAACTACAAACTACCATATACCTTATAGAACTCTAGATAAAATATGGAAGCAATTCTAAGCAAACCAAACTATGAAGAAGATACATACAATAGAAGGTAGTCCACTAAAGTGTGGAAGAGGAAGAAAAAGGAACAATGAATTAAAATCACCTTGAGCTTAAGCTGCTCAAGGAAGCAATAAAGAACTTATCCTATGTTAGAACAATACCATTTGAGGGGGAGAACAACTCCATTAATGGCATGGAAACCAAGCAGGTATCAGTGAAATTATTTAAAGACAACCTAAGTAGAGCCAAAGCAAACAAAGCAAGATGTCACTAAATTATCATCGAGAAAATATATATATCCAGAAAGAAAAACTAGAAGCTTTGGCACTGCCTCAATTATATGGTTGGATTTATTATTAAAATCAGTTGCATCAACTCATAAGGCACAAGAAGCAAAGAAGAGTCAATAAATGATGATTACCAAAATTTCATAGTGCCTCCCAATGGATATTTAAAACAAGAGAGTTTCATACATGGCATTTTTTAAAAATGGAAAGGAGTTGAATTTAAAAAAAGAAAAAGAAAAAAGAAGACAACAAAATTGAATCAAGGTAAACAAAGGTGCGAATGAAGGAAAAAAAAGGTGCAACTTTGAACGAACTCATGGAACTTCTTAGGCTGACAAAATGGCCAAATAGACCTTTAGTTAAATTTCTAGTTAATACTATCCACACAATGGAAGAGCTTAAGCTATCACGGAACCGTCTCAAAGGGTCACAATCTATTCTCACATTTTCATCGGATTTTGATTTACAACCTCATGGGCAGTTGTTGAAGGAGATTATGACTTAAATATATTGTACACCAAAGGATCATAGGAAGAGGAAACATTATCATGTGTTTGTTCTTTTCTTATTATTGTTGACGATCACATCTGGTTTCATAATACCAAATATCTACTCCACATCATGGAATTGAGAAAATTGATCAAGGTGGTTTGGAAAAATGACTCTCATTAAGGTTAGTGCAACATAGAAAAGGAAAATGGAGGCTCCACCTAGAAAAATAAGAAAATGAGAAGAAAAATAAAAAGGCCGGCAAATATGCAAAGAAAATTAAATTCAAGCATAGAGGAAAATACATGAACTTTATAATCAACTGGAACATGATGGATTTGCATATATGAGTAATATGGAATAAGTAACGAGTAACATGTTTCTTTCTCAAATTCAGATTCGCGCGGAGTAAAGCTAGAGACTTGCAAATGTGCAAATACAATACCTGCAAAGAAAAAGAGAAAAATGTAAGAACTTTCTCAACATTAAAGAAGATAATATTTTGCAAACGATTATGAAAAGGAGAACAATGATAATACTAAATGATCGTAATACTAAAATTGTTGGTAAATACTGGGAGAGATCTCTGAAGAATGCGGTTCCTCCAAGCGTCTGGTGAGAATTCTGATGAAGATAAAAGATGAATCTGAGTCCAATGTTACATGGCATGCAAACTTGCATTACACCTGTGGTATGATACAATTGAGCGCTATGACAAAATAAAACGTTATATGAATGTGTTTTGGTAATCAGAATTAAGAACTATTCCAGGGAATCAAAGCAGAATACCATATGAACGTGTTTTTGGTAAGAGGGTTGTCAGAATTAAGAACTGATGCTAGGGAATCAAACCATAATACCAATGCGTGATAGAACATCACTCTGCCAAATTATTAGTCCCTGCCTCCGGCGTAGCAGGGACTATAGTGTTCGATCTAGCGTTGACCATGTATTACATGTATTACTTCTTCAGTTGACCGTAAAATTTCAGTGTTTAAGCAATTTTAAACAAAGTTTATCCTTGGTGATATCGGTGTAAAAAAATTATAACCAAACTTGTGAATTCAAGGTCTTATTACAAGCCTCACCTGCCCCGATGTTATTTCAGCTGGGACAAGTAATTTTATCGTAAGTTTTTCAAAACAAATGTTTTGCGCAAGCAAGCTGCCATCTGCCATTTCTTCTGGGCACCTGTCAATTCTTGTACGCTCCTATCTCCAGGATTGTTTACAGGGCTCTTCATTCTTAGCTTCCGCTCAGGTACCTGAAATTGTTTACGCTTCTTCCTGTACTTCTTCCTGTACGTAGGATTAGTGGCAGCATCAATCCAGCTTGATAGAAGGGCGAATGCACCCATTTTCACCGGCCTGGTAAAACATACAACAAAATCACAGGGGGTTGCTAGCGTCGTTTAAAATCTGTTGAAAAATCCTGCAGAAACAAGGTAGTAGACACAGATATCTGATCTCTGCCAGCGTGATGGTAATGACCAGAAGAACAAACCCCTAGAAAGAATTTATAGGAAATTCTGAAGGAATATTCAATTGGAACGCTGTCATTTGCGTAGTTCAGGTCAGGTTCTCTTTACTTACCTTTTCATTTAGGCTTTGAGGGGAATCAATATAGGGACTTTACTGGCGCCCTTTCGTCTCTGCATTTGCTTGCTCCACTTCTCTCTCCAGAATCAATATTTCTGACCATAATTCAAGTTTCAGTAATTCCATTAATAGGTTTCAGTAATTCGCCAAAGCACACTATCAGTGATTCCATTAATAGCTTTCAGCAAAGCACAATATGAAGAAATTAATAGTTTTCAACAAAACACCATAGGAAGAATTTTTCACAGTAAATTTTTATTGATGATTGAATGGGAATTCTATACTTCACAGTCAATTTTCAATTTTCATTTATGATTGAATTCTATGCAATTGTGCAATTTTGTAATTCAAGTTTCCATAATTCCATTAATAGCTTTCAGTAATTCGGCAAAGCACAATATCAGTAGTTCCATTAATAGCTTTCAGTAAACTCGGCAAAGCACAATATGAAGAAATTTCCACAATTAAATGTTAGATTTACCTAGCTACAACTATTGCAGGCCATTAAGGGATTAGGAAGGTAACAGAATGAAGGATCGAAAATCAATTCTGCAAAACACAATATGCTGATGAACTAAGTCAATTATGAAACATCACTCCTACAAAC
This sequence comes from Pinus taeda, assembly GCA_000404065.3. Taxonomy (NCBI): domain Eukaryota; kingdom Viridiplantae; phylum Streptophyta; class Pinopsida; order Pinales; family Pinaceae; genus Pinus; species Pinus taeda. Next base: position 57,704 of record APFE030643300.1, read on the forward strand.
TAAACACTGCAATTACGCCTAGGACTTTGCTAGCAAAGCATCTACATAAACAAATCTACCAAAAAACATAATCTACAACTTATAACAGATAGACGAAAACTTTTGCATGCGCCCAATTCAATATTTGGGTCTGTCATTTTAAGAGTAACTCACTTCCATAATAGGCAATAAAGGGGAAGACTTACATAGCTCTCTCACAAAATACAAGGTACATAAATTAATATGAAAAGCCAATACAACTAAATTATACCATGCTCGATTCTGCATGTGTGGTCGTTGCGGTGATGCTCCATCGTCGCTCTTCCAGCTCCTCCATCAGACCCTTCCATTTCCCCACTATGTAAATTGCTTCCACAAGTTTCTTTCCCTGCAGATCAACTGCCCATTTCCTTCAGCTCTCCACCAATGTAGGCCCCACTCTCTGTATGCAAACACCAAGAATGTCTGCTAATGAGCTCTGAAATTCATCCAATAGTTCCGTAAATTCACCAGATGTGCAATCTGTATTCTTGCACAATTTGAAAGATCAGTTCCCTGCCGCTACCTTCTTCCAATCCACAGAGTCTTCTCTATTTTCATTCACCTCAGCCTTATCTTTACTTTCTTCTACGAGATTATTGATTGCTTGAACTGCCTGTCGCGCTGTTGAAATACCCGTGGAATCTCGAGGTACTGCGCATAAGGATTCTAATAGACCATTTGCAGCTTTACTTAGCAACTTATCAGTTTCTTGATTAGACTCATCGACCAAATACACAAATTTATATGCCTGAAAGTATGCCTATAAACAACTTTCTCTTGCAGGGGGAGACATTAGGTCTATTATATTGATCAATGCTAAAGCCGTCAACTTCCAAGATTGTTTGGTAAGATACATAAAACGCTTTTCCACGTTTAATGCGAGATATCTCTTGCACAAGAACTTCAAACTCGTTTCACTTCGTCCTGTTTCAGTATCGAAGCACTTAATGCCTACACATCTTGCAGACAATTTTTCTGTCAAAAGCTTCACCAGGTCAGCAAATTTGTTGCCTTCACTATGGCCGTCTATCAAATTTGTTCCCTGACTCCAAATCCACAGGCTGCAGAACCATTCTTCCAGTTCGAAAATATCATTAGGTGCAGTGGTTCCGCGACCCCAAATCTACAGGTTGCTGAACCATCCTTCCAGTTCTTGCTGCGTTTCTACATGAGATAAGGTGGCATGGAAAATATTCAAAACGTGGCTGCTTTCCAGGTCAATCAATAAATGTCGTTGCAAGTGTTACTTGGTTGTTTTGGTATTTGGACGTGTGTTCATAATAAAAGCAAACAAAGGGCTCACCTCTATTCCGGCACACCTCCAATGTGGTTTGGTGGCAGGCAGGTGGTAAAATTGTGGGCCCCCGGGATTTTCCATGTTTAAAATATATTTTTGTATTATATTGATAGCTCCGCCCGTAGCGACTGTGACTGCCTCGGGATTCAAGTGGCGTGCGTCGACCAGGAATTCCATCACTTCGATGAAAGTTTAAAAAAGTAATGCATGCAATTGTTAGGATGCTCAAAATGATTTGCAGGGTTGAACTGATAAGTGTGTTTTTGTATTTAGAAAAGCATTATGTAGATTCACTCTCTATCAAATATGTGTTCAAACATCTGCAGCGTTCTTCTTAGCCCCGGCAGGGACTACCGCTACGGCAGTCGCTCCCTTGTTTATGATATGCGTTACATGTGTGGAAGAATATCAAAATAATGTCTGGTGGTGCTAAATACTTCATGTTGTGCGTTGCTAGATTACATTACGGTGAATGAACTTATTACGCAGTAAGGCGTTCCCTGTGAAATCAACTATTCTAGATGCCTCCGTGTCATAATTTGTACCGTTAGATATTTTGTTAGACGATTGAATTAAGATGATCCGTTGATTTGAATGCCATGACGGTTGCATACAAACTACTTTCCTTGGGGATTCAAACGTGTTTATTTGCGGTGCGTTTCGCTTTGGATAGCTAATCGGTTGCTCTCCCACAATCTTGATGCTCTCCACGTCTCTTTGATTGTGTAGTCATGCAGGACGGATAGGAGATGCATCACTCTGGTTCAGTTATTGACGACTTGACTTCGAGGACCGTAGGTTAGAGGTCCTTGACACCATGTTCTTGGAGAGTTGGCACTGCGCATTGTTCACTGCACCTGTCATGGTCATCCATGGACCTACCAATGACTTCAAGGACCGTAGATTAGAGGTCCTTGACACCATGTTCTTGGAGAGTTTGCACTGCAGCATTGTTCACTGCACCTGTCATGGTCATCCATGGACCTGCCAATGTGCAGAATGCGTGGTCTTCTTAACCTTGCAGTTTTTACACCATTTGATTGCACCTTTAGAACTTGAAGGTTTCCTGGATCTTGGATTTAATAGACCCTTGTTCAGATAAATCCATGCTAGTTTGCAGTTTACATAAAACGTGGTCAGATCAAATTGTATGTCATTGCATTGTTTCCTTCATAATGATTCTATGTTAACTGCCATGATTACAGGTGATAGGAATAATCTCTGTTTCTCTGTTGGCTGTTCAAACTAGATCGGATCTTTCTCCTGTGTTTTTCATTGAACTTCTAAAGGTGGTACACTGCAAGCAAAAGCAAATTTAGTGTATGAATTCAGGCATGGAAGCAACACTGTTCTCAAATATTGCTTTAACGTTGTGAATGTGGCTTATCTTATACAGGCTTTGATACCGGCCATCTTAATGAATATTTATATTCAGGGGATTAACCAACTGTTTAATCTTGAAATAGACAAGGTCCTGAAATACTTGGATTCCTTCTGATTTTTCAGAGTTTAATTCAGTTATTACTGATTTTATTTTGTGAAAATTAAGGCTCAACAATCTTATTCTAAAAGAAGATTAACAAGCCCTACCTTCCGCTTGCGTCTGGTGAATACTCCAAGGAAGCAGGTGGAGCAATTGTTGTACTTATGGCCTTCACGGTATGTCCTTAAATAATTGGTCCTGTTCAAATTACTTTTGCATTTAGTATTCATTCCTTATTAGTCATCTGGGTAGTTTACTTTGCAAGATATGTAAAGTTACATGGCTGATGAAGGTGTTATGTTCAATTCCAACACTGCCAACCTCATGTGCCTTCCTAGGGGGAGGGTAGTTAAACATAAAGGTTAGGTGGTTATAGTGGTATTTATCAGAATCTATTTAGCTGAGGTGGTTACACTTAAGGGTTACAGTAGTAGCTTTCGGGTAATTGTCACACATAGCTTTCGGTTAATTGTCACACTCATCTCATTTACTGTTAGTCACTTTAAGTTCCAGCCTGGGAGCATGGGATTACTTCTCCACTCAAAGTATCTCTTTAAGGGTTTGAAATTTTACTGATCTCAATATAATATAACTTAATCTCAACATAATATAACTTAAAAAATCTAAGTTCAAAATCTCAACATGATATCTGAGACCCAAATTCAATTCCCCAATAAAAATTTGGGATTAATTGCCCCTAACAAAAATACACCCCAAACCCAAATACTAATTCATCTAATTGCCATATATTTAACTCCTTTGCTATTGCAGAGTCTTACCATGGGATGGATGATCGGCTCAGCACCTTTGCTTTGGGCTCTATGGATGGGCTTTGCTATGGGAACTGCATACTCAATTGATGTAATGTCTCTTCTAATTTTTGAAAAATGATAAATAAGGCCTCGTTTAGGCATAATGGCATGGGGTTGACAAAAATTTTTCTCAGTTTCCATTGTTAAGGTGGAAACTATTTGCTCTAGCTACTGCAACGTCCATTCTCTGTGTAAGCACAATTGCTGTTCAACTCGCCTTTTACAAACATATACAAGTAAGCCTTATTTCCGAGCCTTATAAATTGTCAGCTTCTCTGGACCTAATTCAGTGAGCTTCTCTCGACCTAATTCAGTGAGATAACACAAAATTTTGTTAAAGTTGGGTACTAAATTTTCTCCATTTTTTTTCTCATAATTTCATTTACAAAAGAGCTGCAGTAGTGACAAAATCTTTAGTATTCGCTTTAGCGTCCACATGTTGTTTCTTTGTGGTTATAGCGCTGTTTAAGGTGTAATTACGCCGTAAGGTGTTCCCTCTGAAATCAACTGTCCTAGATGCCTCCGTGTCATAATTTGTACCGTTAGATATTTTGTTAGACGATTGAATTAAGATGATCCGTTGATTTGAATGCCATGACGATTGCATACAAACTACTTTCCTTGGGGATTCAAACATGTTTATTTGTGGTGCGTTTCACTTTGGATAGCTAATCGGTTGCTCTCCCACAATCTTGATGCTCTCCACGTCTCTTTGATCCCGTAGTCACGCAGGACGGATAGGAGATGCATCACTATGGTTCAGTTATGGACGACTTGACTTCGAGGACCGTAGATTTCAGAGCTCTTGTCTAATGGTGGTAGTGTTAATTCTCAATACAATGCAAATGTTAAGAAATCTAAACCGCACAAAGAAACCATGAAAGGAGGAGTCGAGAAATTTTTGACAGTTTTAAGAGAAACCACTTCAACGTAGACAACTCCGCACCCCTATTATTTTCTGTCAGACCACTTATACGAAAACTGGCGATAAACGAACGAGTAACTTGCGAATTGTTTGGTTTCTAGAAAAAATACGCGTTTAAGTGATGCGAATTGTTTGGTTTCTAGAAAAAATACGCGTTTAAGCGATGCCGCGAAATCTAAACTTTTTAACTGGGTTTTTGTTCTATTCCAGACGAAGAATCGTATGCTTTCCTTATGGTTGATGTGTAAATAACAAGAAGAAGCAGAAATTCCAGGATATGATCCTTGCAGGTATCACTACATTTACGCGTATCTTAATAGCCCAGATATTCAGAAAGCCATACATGCAAATGTGACAAACATACCTTATAGCTGGACCTCGTGTAGGTACGAGTCTTTAGACTTAAACCTAGTTAATGATATCAATTACTGTGGCAAATTTAATTTTCGAATCGTCTGGAATTTATCACTTTACTGCTGAAACATAGTTTCATGTGACTACGTACGAGTGATGTTCTGCCTTGGGCGGATTTTGTTTCAACGGTCTTACCAATTTATCATCAACTAATTGCAAGTGGGTTGCGGATAATTGTTTTCAGGTATGAAATAAAACAATTTTGTTTTCAGTGATAGATACAAGAGAATTTTAATTACAATTGCCAAACAATTTTGTTTTGAGTTATGATATAAGAGAATTTTAATTACAATTGCGAATTTATTGATATCATAGTTACATAACTACATGCATTATTGGTTAATAATTTGTAGAATGATAATTTGTATCCCATTTATATAATTTATTATTTGTTAATAATGTGTACAATGATAATTTGCATCTAATTTTATATATTTTATTATTTAATTTAATGTATATATCTAATTTATATATTTTATTATTTAATTAATTTATATAGTTTTCATTTTTATTTTTTAATTTATATAATAATTTTATAATTGTATCCATGGTACCTGTGGGTTAATGGCGACGAGGTAAAAGAATCAAATTAGCCACATTAGTTTTACCGATAAAATCCTGATGATAATATTGATTTGATCTGTATTCCCATTAATGGTGTAGGTTGGCGGATACACTGTGATTTACAAGGGTTTGACATTATCCACCGTTAAGAGGAGCAGTGCATGAAGTTCTGGAATTTCAACTGTCCAGGGCGTTAATGTTGTTCAAATATTTTCTGAATGGAAAACCCTTGCCAAATTAATCGGATTGATTGACATTGCTTGCAATAAGGGGAAGACCTCACCAAAATAATTAGATTTTAACGAATTTGCTTGCAATAAAGGGAGGAATTTCCAAAACAAACAGATTTGATCGAATTTTCTCTCATTTGCGTAAATGCTATCCTCCAATTGTACTATTGGCGCGATACCATCATTGGATTCAGGATCTTCTGCCGTAGCCATTTACTGTGCCAATTCTATGAATGCAAACATCTAACAAGAAAATCTCGATCATAATTTAATATATTAGCTAACGCACATGTCATTTCGGAGTTGATGGATAATAAAAAAATTTCAGGTCTGCCGGATCTGATTACGTCATTGAGATAGAGATTTTTTTTAATGGTTAGTTTCATTCATTTAGCTATTGAAGTGGATAATTTTCATTGACTCGTTTATTAATTAACTAATTGAGACCGAGAATTTTTGAACCAGTTTTATCGACAGATTGAGACACGGATTTTTTTAGTGGTCCAAATTCGTTGAATATGTTTTTTTTGTCCATTCGAATATGATTTCGTTGTTGAGATTGATCCCCCGGGACATGGTTCGGAGATTCTCATTACTTCAGCTAAATGGAGGAGAAGTCGTCTCCTCTACTTTACTTGTTATTGTTGCACTAAAATTGAAATTCGACTTGTATATATTTTTCTTACCAGTTTTATCTGGTAAAAATATAATTTTATCACTAATATAAACAGTGTTTTATTTGTGTGGCCTTGCAAGGTCAACTTTAGTTTAGGGTATTGCAAAAGGTATTTTTAATGGCTTCACCAACAGGGTATTTCATAATAAATTTAAATAGAATATTTTTCTGCATCAACCGGGCAACATACTCTGTAAATTCTTTTTTTTTGCTTTGTGATGATTGTTTTCCAGTTTTTTGTTTTATTTATAGAAAATATATTTGTTGCTCGATATTTATTTTAGATCATTGGACAATATTTAATTACTTGAAAAAATGTTTTAGGAAGGCTCATTTTGGCGGATTATTTGGCAGTCTATGCCTTAAAACAAAGTTTTAGGAAGGCTCATTTTACGGATTATTTGGAGCCGATGCCTGTCATTCTTTATAAGTATGGTTTTTATTGCCATGTGGCCCTATTATGAGGATTAATTATTTAAACAAACAATTGTATTCTTATTTAATTACTTGAAAAAATTTAATTACTTAAAAAACAAAGTTTTAGGAAGTCTCATTTTGGCAGATTATTTAGCAGTGGATGCCTTGAAAAAAAGTTTTAGGAAGGCTCACTTTGGCGAATTATTTAGCAGCCAATGCTTCTCATTCTTTGTAAGTATGGTTTTTAACTTAGAAACTAGAAGACTCATAAAATGAGCTTGTTTATTACATTACAAGGCACATACATTTATACAAAACTCATTATAGCGATTCACCTACGGTTATTTATTATCTACCTAAATCCGCCGGCTGTAGCCACTCTATGCCGACTATAGTTGATGACCCGCCGAATTCTAGAACCTGTACTTTAAACATTCGTTGTATTCCTCTAGATTAATCTAGCTACTACATTAATAGAGAGTAGTTGGAATTAATACCTTCCAACACTCCCCCTTAATTCCAACTATATAACAAACATATTCTTAATTGATATGTCTGCTGGTCTAAGTCTCAGCTAGGCTTACAACAAAACATTTCATTTTCGCCTTCTTATTAAAGGCTCCATGCTTGTTCTTTTTTCTTTGCTGATGTAGTTTCAGCTTCACCTTTCTGGCTTTCCTAAAATAATTCCTCTGCTCCTTATCAACAACCTTTTCCGGATTGAGATGTAATGCAAGATCCCGAACAAGGTAATGTAATTCATGTTTTGTTGCTTCTTCCTGACTGTCAATATCTGCATACTCAAAAACAACGTTAGGTTCAAAACCATATTGATTTTTGTCATCGTGCTCTTTGGAAAGAGCTTTGCTTCTTTCATTTTTCTTTGTTGGTTGATTCATGTCTTCAACCTCTTTCGTCAATTCTGTTGTTGCAAACATGTTGTCCTGCATTTGATTTGTGTATGGAGGTTGTTCTGTTGTTGCAAACATGTTGTCCTGCATTTGATTTGTGTATGGAGGGAGGCAACTCTTCTCACCAAACAACAACTCAGATGCTTTTCATGCATCATATTGAACCAATCATCATGGGATATATAATTGTCATCAAATTTGACTTCATATGTTTCTGCATCACAGGGAATTTCCTTAATATCACATACTTTATTGTTAGTTAAGGACATACTTTCACCTTTAATCCCAGCTATGATGCTTTCAACAACAATCACTTTTAGCAACAACACCTTCATCAATTTCACCTTTCTCACTACCCTCCATATTGTATTTCATTTCAAGAATATCCCAAAATATTTTTGCATCACATATTTCACCAAATTCATACAAAATATTAAACAAAATATTTTCATCTAAAGCTGATATGATGAGAAACAATGCTATTGCATTTCTACACTTATCATCCAAATTCATAGAAGCTTCTTGGAAAAATTTCCATAAATCCACTGAACCAAGAAATCTGTCCATTTTAATTTACGAAAGCTTAAATTTTTTACCTGAGAAAATTGGCAAAACTGGCATTAATTGCTTCAATATTGCATCAGTGTCTTCAAATTCTTCTTGCTGATTCAAATCTACTGTTGGTTGAAGCATTTCATATTCTTCTGCAACTATTGCCATTAGAGAAAATTCAACTACTAGGCTATGCCAAGCCACAAGCTTTTACTCCACAATCAGCACCAACTAAGTCCACACAATAGGCCACACCAACAACATATCAGAAGGCACAATACAACATGCAAGGCAAGATTTCAAAATACACTTTGTGACTCCACACGCAGCAGATCCCATATCAGAGAGAGCGGAGACTCAAAGACTAAACACTAAACACAGAGCTTCAAACTCAACCGTTTTAAACTGAACGTAGGCACAAAGACGTTTTTACTCGCTCTGAAATGGGGCAACAATGCTCACTCTAACAGCACGACGAGATTCTGCAAAATAACATATAGCAGGAACAACTTCACAGTTGTTTCAGCGAATCTGGCGATTTTTGCATCTCCTCCTTATGTTACAGCAGGCGACAATGGCGGCACTAAGCCTTCAACAACAAATACATAATCAATATTTGATCACTTTCACACATCAACGCTTCTTTCACTCCTTCTTGGCTTGGAACACATCGCCCAACACCTTCCAAACACCGGGCACCACCAACAGGCAGTAGTTGACGAAGACACAAATCTCCTCCTCGATGTGCACACATTAACAAAACTTGTTCGAACTTCTACAAGTCACGCAACCTCACCAAAAATCCACAATCATCTCTCTCTCGGCGCTCTTCCTCGGTGCTTTAAAAGCTCACCAAAATTTTAACACTGCTTCACATATTGCAACCCACTTATCTGCTCACACCTCTACCACACTTTTGAACAATGTTATTTTTAGCGCAACTCCGCGTTCACTGCTCACATTGCTACTCGTCCTCAAAGTGAGACTATCACCAACACTACACCTCACCGATTCACCCTAAAAACGAAGAGTCACTCCACAACGATCACACTCAACCAGGCAACGCTTGAAGTTCACAATTCGCCTCAGGTCTATCTTCTGGACCACGCACACAGCGCCACAGGGCGACCTCTCACAACCCAAAACAACCCACACTCCTTAGCTCTCCACTCTGCCGAACCCCTCAGCTCTGATACCAACTTAGAAACTGGAAGACTCATAAAATGAGCTTGTTTATTACATTACAAGGCACATACTTATATACAAAACTCATTACAGTGATTCACCTACGGTTATTTATTATCTACCTAAATCCGCCCACTGTCGCTGCTCAACGCCAACTATAGTTGATGACCCACCGAACCTGTACTCAATCTTAGTATGATAAGTAGATTTGTTCTTGATATTACAAATAATTCACTCACTATGGGTTGCAAATAAAATATAATATTTCATGTCCACATAACATAATATAATTTGACATCAACTTTAAAAAGAGAAAGTAATTAAAGGTTAAAAAAGGACATATACAATGTAAATCACATCATGATGTGATTTTGTATTAACGATAGGGATAGGGTTTTATAGATAACAATTTGATGGCATGATGCAAATGGAACTTCAATCAAATTAAAAACAAGTTTTGTTGCACTTTAAATGCTATGTTTGAGATGCATAATTTTTCATGTGACACCATAATTTTTTCTAACACTTATTGACAATATTAATGGCACAACATTATAAATAGTAATTGAATTTGGAAAGGCCTTGGGTATGATTCCTCTGATATAGATTGAAAATGAGTCTCACCATGTGTATAGTCAAACAGGTCTATGCTTCAATCCTAAGTATTGTGGCATGCAAAATAGACCAAATCCATTATATGAAGATTGTCAAGTCCATCTGTGATCTAAAGCCATTATGTAATCTTTGAGGCTTTTCTTTGTTGTTTTTTTATATGACCACCATAGGCATAATCACACACAATGCATCCTATTTTGAAGTAGAATTTTTTCAAGGATTTGAGGTTTTTTAACTCCTAAATTTGGGTGCAATAAGTGCTACGGCATATAAAAAATGTGATTTCTCTTCTTATTCTCAATCCTCTTACTAAGAAGCAGCTCATCCCTCAGTATCCTATGACCCCCAGAATCTATGGGCAATCAATGATTCATAAAAAAGATATCCCATTAAGACCCATATTTATACCTTAAGACCCATAGTTATGCCTTACAGCGTTTCCTTTGCAACATCTGTTGCGAATGCTAATTATGGTGCATTGAATTAAATATCGGTTCCAACTTATTGGAAACACGTGATATATTATCAGCCACATGATTTATTGCATTAATACCAAACTATGGTGCTACGTTATTACAAAGACATGCATTAATATTGCAACCGTCTATGGATGACAAATGTTATAATATATTCCACAACAATATGTATATTATATATTACATATGGTGCATATGTTGATGATGCTATTTATATATGACAGGTGGTTACATGGCAATAATGACGCTATATTAGCATTGGGTATTCAATAATTAGGGCATGTTGAATTATGGTGCTATATTAGCATTGGGTATTCAGTAATTATGGCACGTTGAATTATGGTGCTAGCAACAAAAATAGTCAGAGTTATATATTGAATTATATTGGTGCCAAATTCAATGAAATAATCCATCACCTTCAATAGACGTAGCATAATTTCTCCAAAATACACCGATGGTGTATGGTACGACGCATTTGGTATATTAGACCACGTTATTTTGGCAGTGGTGTGATATATATGTTAGCCATTTAAGTTAATACACTATCTTTACCTACTCGCTATCCCATTGAGAAACTATTCAATTGGATCCATATCAAGGAAGATGAATTAGGGTTTTGAGCCCTAGCTCCCACACAATTTCGTTACAATAGATTGGGCAATAATTGATTCGTACAACACACTGCATATTATTACCATGGGTCTCATGATTGATATATGATATAATCTTTATTGATATTACAATGATTGGTATATCGCTTTATTCAATGGTGATTGTAACTTACACACATTTCTAACGTTAATGTTGATATGGAAGTTATTCTCCACAACATTAATTTAAATTCTCTTCAGATTGTTGACTCAAAGCGCAAAATGATTTAATCCCACAGAGGTGAAACTACCTGTTCCTTCTCTCCAGGGGTCGCTATAATCATTGAGTCTGTGTTTTGCTGGAAGGACAAAAGTAGTCTCTACGCTAGCAAGCAATAGAGTGTGCACTACAAAATATTTGGATGGTGGACGCGCCATTTTGAAAAATCAGGCCTCATCTTTGGTGAGAGGTGAAGGACATGCACCCACATCTTCGCCGACAGACAATTTATAATCCTTTGAATCACAGGAAATCGTTAACTCTTAACAATAAAGATTTCAAATTTACCACTCTTTCGTATTTTGAATTTAATGTAGGAGATGATGAGAAGTTATATCTCTCTAGGGAAGAAAGTACACAACCATAAATCCTGTAGAGAGTAGTTGTTGCATACCTTGAGGTCGATCGGCGAAGTTCTTCTGCATACCTTGAGTGCGATCGAGGACGTTTTTCTGCATTCCTGAGTGAAATCAATCTAAAAGGAGAGGGATAACTTCTGATAACGTTTGGAAGGCTTACAAAAGGACGTAGCGCTACTGCTTTGGTGGATCACACTATAGATCATACATGTATTAAGCTGCTCTGGCATTGAATAATCAGTTCGACATTACCAATGCATTTTTGGATACGACCGATTTTTATCATTCTTGGCGATTTTTATCATACACCTACTATAATTAGTACTCATGCGCGTGTGAGACTGAGTGTATATGCACACGCATAAGGTTATACAAAGATGCATTTCAGAAAGACATACTGAAATCAAACATATATGTTTGTATTCCTATTGGAGCTTTCTTAGTTTCTAATTCGTCCAAAAAGAAGAGCCTTTAGTTCCAAGGCCAACCATGAAAATATAACAAGCATGAATGGACGAGGTTTGAAATGTGCTCTTTTGTATGCCCTAATTCGGATAGAATATACAAAGCGTCCATTAGAGCAGTCTTGAAGCAACGTTATGGTACATGGAGCAGCGTATTGGAGAGCGTCAATTTGGAAACATTGGCACATGTTTTCTCACATATTTGGCAGCATGCTCACATATTATCGCTTGGGTTTGGCATATTATTACTTGCAGTTGGCTTATCGATTCCTTTGTACCCGCGATGACAAACCAATTGCAGCTGACACCTATGAAATATATCAATGTTTTCCACTATTTGAAGTGTCCACCTTCATTTGCAATGGCAGTGAAAAGACCGACATATGGATGGCGTGCAAAAGGAGCGAAGTTATATGCAACGTTATTCTGGTATATAATGTTTCTCCTTTGTTTACATGCAACATCAACTTTATATGCAACGTTAACTTTGATTTTATATGCAACGTTTAAAATTTTTAATGCTTTTATAATTTAGGGTTTGTGCCCTAATATTTATTGAGTAACATTTATTGAATCAATATAGTCTTTGGAGCTGCCGTATTATTTGTAGAGCTTGAATACAATGCTATGAAGTTGCTTGTGCTAGAGATTGAATACGCTGCATTATTTATTTTGGAGCTTGAATACACTGCTATGGAGCTGCTATGGAATGTGTTGTCTTGGATTCCATGCCATGCGTTCGAAAAAAATTGGACATCGTTCTTCTCTATGGATACAACGAACACCATTCTTTCTTTATAAATACAACATTATATGTATACAAGAGATATGGATTAGGATTAATGGTATATGCATATATCATGTTCAACCTTATATTTGCAGTGTTCAAATTTATTATGGAATGATATTCAAATTTACCAATGGCTATGTCACACTTCTAAAGAAACTTTTGGTGGAGATGGGCCATATTCCCTAACATCATTATTCCGCAAAATTTTGATTGTGCAACATTCATTATGGCTTCATTTATGGAGCAGTCTCATTCTTGAAGATTTTTTTCCCATTAATTTATTATGGAGAGCATTAATCCATTGCAGGAAACAATTTTTATTATTATTGAATTTAGTGTTTTATGCACTATTTTATCAAAGGTGGAAATTGCTTGATTTGCATAATTCTATTTGAGAAGTGAGACAAAGAATGTCATTTCATTTGAACAACATAGTGTTTGGTCTTAAAACCCCTTGCGGTTGATGTCAAAGAGGGAGGAAAGCAGATGAGAAGTATTTTCTTAAAAAAAAGGGTAGGAGCAAAGTTTTTCCATTAGTGCCAAAGGGGGAGATTGATGGCATTATTGTTATTGACGGAAAAGGAGCAACAACAACACAAAGAAGCAACAAAGATGTGATGGGAAAGGAGAAACAACAACACAAAGAAGCAACAAAGATGTGATGGGAAAGGAGCAGATGTAATACTTGTTGGTGAGATAGATGTTCATAGCATATGTTGATGATAGATGTTGGCTTGTTTATGTTGCTATATACATATAATGGTTCAGCTAAACTGTTGTGATGCAAGGCAAAGGAAAGACTCCATGACAACAAAGGCAAAACTCCATTACGAACTCAAGGCGATGCTCATGGAATGACATGAAGAAGTAAAGATAAAAGCTGTTGCACAATAGGTATATGGCTTTGGAGAGTGATGCATTACTTTCATAGGTTGCATGCATATTTCTTCAGTTGGAGATTTTTTTCACTGTGTGCATGTGTTATGATGTTATAATATGTTTCTTGTGGAATTATGTTGGTATTGGTGTACTTAATCATTATAGATGGATGAAAAAAATATTTGAGCATGTATTTGTGTTCTTATATTCAAAATATGAAGAGTTTGGAAACAAATGAGTGGAAGGCAAAGAGTCAATCCTGTTCACTTCATATTCTTATGTGGAATACAAACAACTAGAAAATATCTTTATAAAAGATGTTGTTTTTTGAAGGAAGTAAAGGTTAGAGAGCATGTGAGGGATGATTGCTCGTGAGTTACCTGGTACACATGAAACTGATGTGAAGCAGATTTGAAGGGAAGAAGAGGCAGAGATAAAGATGGAGGTATGTAGGTTTGATGACTAGGTAAACAAGCATGTTGCCATTTCTTGTATGTATCAGGGGATTGTAGTCTCATTTTGATCCGAACTTAAATAGGAACGCAATAAATTACAGGTATAACCATAAATACAGAGATGCAACAGAAATAACACTTCATTTCATTAATCTCAAATACTGAAATATGCTTACAAACAGAATGGAAATAAGACTAGCTCGAGCGATGGTAGCTAATTATCTCTAAGAAGAGATGTGGTGGCTACATGCCTCTGAACTACGTTACAATGAGGCGTTGAGGCCTATTTATTGTATTGAGAAACAATGGAAAACCATAAACATCCAAAAATCTAACCCTAGGAGATGAAGCGCCAAAACTATGGGCCCTGTTTGGGTTAATTGGTACATTAACTTCCTGGGGTCATAACTTTGGCATACGATCTTCGTTTGACGTGCGCAATACCTCGTTAGAAATATCTATCTGAGGACTACAACTCTCAATTGGACAGTAATAAATTTCTGAAAGTTTTGGTAGCAATTTCCCCAAAAAACGTCGTTTAGAGCTTCAAAACGGCTCCGGAAGTTCAGGACTTGAAAAAGTACCAAAAATAGTAAATTGTGCTACAATTAAGGAAACTGAAAAAATGAAAGAGATAGTGGTGGGGGTCCAAGTGGAATAGGTAGGTGGTCACCAATATCCACCTGGATCACTGCTTCCCCCTTAGGAAGAAATTTTCCCCATTGCATTGAGTGCCTCCATGAGATAAGGAAACTTTTGCTGAACTTGGTCCCTGGTGAGCCACTTTCCTTTGTGCAGGAGTTGCCCAACTTTGACAACCCGATATAGTTGGATATTTTGCTAGTGAGTGTTATTGACATGTGTGTCCATAATCTGATTAGTTGTGGCATGTTCCATGCAATCTGGGTTTAACTCTATTGGTGTGAGTTGTTCTGCAATGTTTGATGTGTCCAGCATTGGTGGGAAGTATGGTCGAAGGCGAACCACATTGAACACTGGGTGCAGGTGTGGTTGGGTAGGCCTAATCGCTTCATGACCTCTACTGAAATGAGGTTCTTTTGGCTCCCATTGTCGACAATGAATTGTAGTGGAGAACCCTTCACCAACATCTATGAGTGGAAAAGAGGCCCCCCCTCCTCTGGATCTTCGGTCTCATCCTTCTGGATCTTGGTGGTGGCAACAATGGTGCTGGGCTCCGCATCAATAATCTCCTTCCCTTTTTTATTCCTCTTGTTGGGTTCTGACTCAAAGTCGGAACATGCATCTGATTCTGAAGCCTTCAACTTGGCCACCAACAACTGCTTGGCCCGACACTCACTTGTGTTCTGAGTGGGGCTCTTATGGAACTCACACCACTTTCTTGTGGCTGAGGATGCACAAGCATGCTCGAATAATGGGAGAGGGGAATTGCTCTGAAACCCATGATTTAACTAAGTGAATTTTGGAGTGAAATGGAGGATGCGCAAGCACACTCAACCAACAGGAGATGATGCCCCTGGCGGGGCTCGATTGTTAAGGAGAGGATTTGCAAGTAGGGCTCGACCAATGTGAGACGATGCCCCTGCCATGGCTCAACTTCTTTGACTTCATGGTGTTGTTCTTTTCTCGTAGCTTCGATGGGTGTTCTTGGGTGACCCGACCTTGGCTTTGTCCTTCGTTCTTTAGTTCGGGGGAACCTTTCCCTTACTACGGATTCGTAGATCCATAGTCTCACTTCGTTTGTTTAAACTTTTGCTCAATCTTGACAACGTATTGGTACGTCGTGTCGAGCAAGGAGATGTCCATAAACTCCATCTCTTCCTGTATGTACTTATGTAGGAAACCATGGTATTTGAGTACAAAATGCGCTGAGAATCCTTGATGCCTAACTTTGTGCGAAGGGTATGAAAAATATTGGTAAACTCTGGCACATCTTGGTCCCTTCTCCACTGCAGCCTGGTCCACTCTATTATTTATCCTCATAGCTCCCAACATGCTATTACTTCTCCTTGATGGTGTCCTAGATTGAATTCCAAGTGGGTGCAACTTAAAACAATGAGGCTTCCCTCTCGTCCTTCTGCTCATAGTAGGTTTCTCACCAGTGCTTGACGTGGGGGGTAGCTTTGAGAAGTGTAAAAGTAATCTTTTCCTAGCTAGAAAAATCATGAATAGAAAAATACCAGTCTAGCATATTTAACCATTTATCTATTGCGTTTGCATCTATATGACCCTCAAATATGGGGTTGTCAAAGTTAACTTGCACCTTAAATGGTGTGGCACTTCTAGAATGACTACTGGAAGTAGATGCGTTGCATTCGGGTAGCCGCTGAAGGATTTGGGAAAAGTTGTCCATCATCGCGTTCCTTTATCGCTCGAGGGATTCTTCGAGCAATATTTTGAAAGGATATCCTGCCCCCTCATCTTTCTTCTCTTCTGCCATGGGAGGCCGTCAGGATTCGCGAGGCTGGTCTTGCAAAGGTTCAACAAGTTTGACCCCTAACTCCTTATATCTCAACCTCTTTGGGGACATGTAAAGAAAAAGAGAGAAAGAGCATACCACTCTGATACCACTGATCTGAACTTAAATAGGAACACAACAAATTAGAGGTATAACCATAAATATAGAGATGCAACAAAAATAACACTTCATTTCATTAATCTCAAATATTGAAATATGCTTACAAACATAATGGAAATAAGAATATCTCGGGCGATGGTAGCTTATCTCTAAGAAGAGATGTGGCAGTTACATGCTTGCAAACTGTGTTACAATGAGGCTCGAAGGCCTATTTATTATTTAGAAATAATGGAAAACCCTAAACATCCAAAAACCCAATCCCAGGAGATGAAACGCCAAAACTATGGGCCCCGTTTGGGTAAATGGGTACATCAACTTCCAGGGGTCGTAACTTTGGCATACAATCTCTGTTGGATGCGCACAATACCTCATTAGAAAGATCTATTCAAGGAATACAACTTTCAACTATACAACACTGGTCCACAACACTTATTAGCTCTAATGTTTCCAAAAAACGTCATTTAGGGCTACAAAATGGCTACGGAAGTTTAGGACCTGAAAAGCTATAAAAAATAGTATATTGTGCTACAATTAAGGAAACTGAAAAACTGAAAGAGATAATGGTGGGGGTCTAACTGGAATAGGCAGGTGGCCACCAACATCCACCTAGATCACCTTTCAAGTTATAGCTTGATAAATAACAGGTTGGTGCTTGTTGAGGTGGGAGCCTCTTATGGGTTGAAGTTTGCAGAAAACTTATGGGAGTGGGAGCTTCCTTGCATGTTGTAGCTTGCATAAAAATTGAGGTAGTAGCCTCCTGTAGGTTGGAGCATACAAAAAATTAGATGTAATAAGGGAGTAGGAGTTTTCATTTTCAACACAACAATAAAAAAGTTGTGGTTTTCTCCCTTTATGGGTTTCCACTTATATCTAGTGTCCATATGTGTTGCTATTATGTGTTGATGTGATGCTTTTAGTTTACTTATTAATTTTTGTTTGCATATTAAATTTGCTGGTCATTATGTGTTAATATTCTCATGTAATGTCTGAGTTAATTAGTTAAAAGAAAATAATTTTAGTGTCCATGAATGTACTAAAATGATTCACCTCCCCTTAGTTTAGTCAAGTTTTCATCACTTGCTTGGATGATGTTTCTAGATCCAAATTTACCATCATAGTCTCAAGTATTTTTTAGAGCAATGCTTATCATCTCTGCAACAAAGTAGATGACTTACCAAAATGTTTGGCTATGACTATGAGATAGTGTATAAGAAGGGTCGAGATAATGTTGTGGCCAATACCTTGTCACGAAAATTTGAGAGGACAATACCCTCTTTTCCTTATCCTTGCCCATACCTTATTGGATTAAGGAGGCATGCAAAGAATGGCTTTCCCATCCATCTCTTTCCTAGCTAATCCAGAGGTTACAAGTGGATCCTATCCCCCCAACAGGTTAAACTTGGAAAGAAGATATTCTTTGATTTAAGGATCATGTGGTTCTCTCCCCTAAATCCACTCTCAAACCATGCATCCTAGCATAGTTACGCTCCTCACCCATCGCAAAACACTTGGGCTTTCAGAAGAATTATGCTTGGGCACACTACTCCTCCTTTTGGGAAGGGATGAAACATGTTATTCTTACATTTGTAGTTGAATGTGATGTCTTCCAGTGCAACAAAGGCGAAAAAAATGAAGACACCAGGAACCTTACAACCCTTGAGGCTACCTGATTCTATATGGATGAATGTCTCCATGGATTTCATTACTGGTATCCCCAAACCAAAAAACAAATTATTCATTATGGTGGTAGTAAATAAAATCTCGAAATACACCCATTTTTGTGCCTTACCGCACCTGTTTACTCAAGCTTTGGTGCCTCAAGCCTTCATGGATTAAATTTTCAAACTGCATGGCATGCCTACTTTTATTGTGTCTGATCAAGATCCCACCTTCACTTGAAATTTTTGGTAGGACTTGTTCAAGATGCATGGAATGAAACTCCAAATGAGTACAACATATTACCCTAGACAGATGTTCAAACACAAGTGGTAAACAAATGTTTGGAGACCTACCTACAATGCTTTGCTTCAGACAAACAACATCAATGGGTGTAGTGGTTATCTTTAGAAGAATGGTGATACGATATTAATTATCATGGAGCAACCAAAACGACAACGTATAAGTGGTGTATAGCGAACTCTCACCTTCAACGACTTCTTATCTTCCAGGATATTCCAAAGTGCAGGGAGTTGATAAGTTGCTTCATAACTGAGCTGCCACTCTTGCTCTTCTGAATGATAATCTCCATGAAGTGAAAAACCAGATGAAGCAACAGGCTAACCAACATCGGTCAAATTGGACATTTCAAGTGGATGAGAAAGTGTTTCTTCAATTCTATCCTTATAAGTAAACATCTCTCAAAGAAAAGGGATTCCAAAAATTAGCTCCAAAATTTTATGGGCCTTATCAAGTGATTCAGCGTATTGGCTCAGTCTCTTACAAATTTTCCTTACTGGCCACTTCAAAATTCCACCCCGTCTTCCATGTCTCTTGCCTCAAGAAGGTCATGTGGCATAATCGCAATGTACAAACCTACTGCTTGAATTGAACGAGGAAGGTTCCATTTGCCTCCAACCAGAACAGGTCCTGGATTCACAATAATGACATCTTTGTGGCCACAATATGAATAAGTCGTCATCCATTGGAAATACACCTTACCAAGAGATGCGACATGGGAAACAACAACTATTCTCCATAAATTTCCCTAGCTCCAACCTTGAGGACTAAGCTACTTCTGAAGGGGGAAGGCATGTTAGGGTACACCACTAATCCATTTATTAATGTAATAAGCCCAAGAGGCCCCATAAAATTCATGATTAGTTAGTTTAATAAATAAAGCCCATATGCATTGTAAGTGGTTGACCCACATTATAAAAAAGGGGCCATAATTAGTTATAATGGTCCATAACTAATAAATAAACTGGTTAACCCACATTATGCAAGGGAACACAAGTAGTTATGGTTTTCGGTCTCAGGAAACTATATATTGTTGAAGATAGTAAGGGAACTCTAGTCTTGTGTTGTGTAATTGAGCTCTGCTCCACTATAGGTTTCCCTATCAAAGAGGTAAGTGAACAATATTGTTGTAGATCTTAATAAAATATTTCCATTGTTATCATCTCATTGTGTTATTTTTTGTGGTATCTCTAGCATATTTCACAATTTTATTATTTTCTATAGGTCAAGCATACTACTTTTTTTTTCTACAATGGAAATATGAAAATACAAAGAAAAATGTACTCTCTATTTTGATCTCTAAATTCTGTTGGCTTGGTGGCACCTGACCCAGGTTCAGAGTTAATTAGCCAAACAAATCCCTACACTACTTAAATAATTCAAGTTAAATAAATTTAATAAAAAATATTACATATTGATATGAATTTTATTTACAATTTGCAAAAATATAATAGAATACAAATTTACAAATTTTATGTCGAGGCAATATAATTCAATCAAACATTGAGTGAGGACATTTTCCCAACTGTAGGTCATAATGAGATGAAACTTGAACTATTGGAAAGACGGAAACAAAATTCATGTAATGGAGCAAGCAAAATGAAAATCCAAGAAAAGTGAAAATCTCACAAAATTAACAAAATTAAAAGATTAAAGAAGTGATTTGACCAAGATTTACATGGAGGGTCCCCATAATAAGTTTGAATATTATGGGGGGTGTTGTGGTGAGAACAAAACCCTAGGACTCCAAATACAAACTTTTCCATGTGCTAATTGGAATGTTTTTCTTTATAGGTGAAGAACCTTTTCTCCTTTGATCGAATTTGTAACATCAAGTAATGACACCTCAATCATACTAGATATTTCCACAATAGCACAAGCTATACAACACTTTTCTTTTGAACACATATCCCACAGTATGATCCAATCAAAGGAAATATCTCTACACATGTATGTACAATAATTTTAATACAAAATATCACACTTCACAAGTGTATGGAACATACTTGGTCCATCCTACTTAACAAGCCTTATCTTGCCTTTAAGCCTTATCGAACATCCATATTCAAAATTGTGATGATGTCATTACTACTTGAAACACAAATATGAGTTATATGCTACAAAAAAATGGGTATAGTTACCTTACAGATCAAATTTGAAGTCTACATCAAATGACTTCAAAATCTTATCCAAGATTTCACAAGAACAACGTTAAGGTTGACATCATATTTGTCCTATATATGCTCAAAACAACTGTCAAGATGACCTTCAAAAGTGGCCTTAGGTATATCCTAACCATGGCCAAATTTAGGTTCATATTTTCTGAGACAAAGGTTGATTCTCGTTACAAGTCCAATCTTTATATAGTCTCTGAATTCTGTCAAGGAAAGGTCACAGAACAAACCTTACTCAGATCAAGGCTTGATACCTTGGGATGTAGCCTCCGTAGGGCTACTGAGGCCCGAACACAAGTTCAAATTGGACTAAGATAAGGCTGATTTTGTGTCCTTAATAATAATCCCGGTCCTTGTTATACACTATTAATGGATGCTCTTTATCTTGGCTCTAATACCGGGTTGAATTTTCATGATTTCCTAGACTGATAATTA
Source organism: Pinus taeda (assembly GCA_000404065.3). NCBI lineage: Eukaryota > Viridiplantae > Streptophyta > Pinopsida > Pinales > Pinaceae > Pinus > Pinus taeda. The sequence continues at coordinate 79,221 of APFE030643300.1, forward strand.
CTTTCCAGTGATTCATTAACCAAATCATATTATATCACATTCATAATTAATCAATTATTCATAGGGAATATCAACAGTAAAATGATAATGACAACAACATCATGAAGAGTTAGCTAAACATAAGAGATGATTTTTTACCATGATAAAACCATAACTAGGGAAAAAAACCAACAACCTTTTCTTATATAAATGATTCAATTCAACAAGAGATAAAATTTGATATTTGTAGTCAAAATAATGTCAAATTGACCAGTAATAAAACCTGGGTCAAACCTAGTCAAACTACCCTCAAAACAATGAAATTGCTTCCTAGAAGATTTCAATCAACTCTAGTTGACTAGGCCGAATTTCAACATCCTGTTCCTCCATAGAAATTCAATTTTCTTGCACAAAAGTATTCACATAAAATTTTAGCCTCTTCCACATGTGCAGGGTCATAGAAAAGAGGGAATAAGAGCTCGGTAAAATGCTAGACTATCTTAGTCAACTTCAACCTTTTTTTCTTGTGTCTCCTTCACATAGATGAATATAAGATGTTATATGTGTGTTATCCAATCAAATTGAAGATTTCATCACACATGTACATATAGGTACCTCCAAATACCACTCCACATACATCAAGTGGAACTACATCTAATTCTACCTTATCAACAAAATCAACACTAATAGAAGATATGATTCTGCATTGTTTTCTTACCTTTATGTTTGCCTCCTTGTTGACCCATCCTAATCATTATGGGCTAGGATATTCATGAGTCTCTAGTGCCAGATTCAAGACCATATTTATTTCTATGATCTTGAGTTGAATAGAACATCAATTTTAACCTTCTTTGTTTCTGTCTTTATATGGAAGCGAATGGTCATTTCTTTCTCTTCCTCATCCAAATATGAGCTTCTTTCCAACTAATTACATGAATCTATGGCCATGGGATTTTTATTCTTAGCACAATTGTTTTGGTTCATTTGGTTTACCTCTAGATGCGACTTCCAACACTTCTCCTATATATGACCATCAATGTTATAGTGGTTGTAGTGGTTGCTAGGATCTTCGCACTAGTGTGCTATCCTTGTTATATTTTTTTCTCTTCGCCCTTTCAAATACTTCTTCCACTTCTAGGAAGCTTCATGATGCTCTTTCTACTTTGACCTACTTGATTTCCCTTATTTTATCTTGGTATTGTGCCTGTACATAATCCTCATCCATCGTTATGGGTTTAAACAACATTTGTTAATTCCATTGATGGTTCTTTATACCCCCCATATACTTGAGAAACATGTATGGGTTCTTTGGGGAGATACTCAGAATTATTTCCCTCTTCCTAAATTTCGTTGTGTACTCCTATACACTCAACCCATATATCTACGAAAATTAGTTCTACTAGATCCACTGGTCTTGCACATACCTAATATGATAAAACTACTTTATGAGAGTATTGAAATCCTCCCACTTAGTCACTAGAGGCTATGACTCTAGTATTAAGGTTTTTGTGTGGCTTTCCGACCAAGTTAAGGAATGTCCCTATAATATCAGATGATAAAATAAACTTTTAGGTCCTTCATCTATGTGGTGAACTCTAAAATAAACATCTAACAGATGTAATTAGTCATTTAACATCAAATCATTAATCTCGCCTTGATATGGCTTAATGTAGACCTTTGATTCCCTCTTGAACAAGAATTGTGAATGGTTCACAATAGTTGAATTAGGTTGTTCTTTTTCATTTTCTTTCTTAGATTCCCTCTTTGGTTCATCCATATCCCCTCATTTCCCCTCTAAACTAACCTCTAAGTTGGAAGCTCCATCTTCTCCTATTCCTAACTTATTCACTGGAGCTTCCATAAGGAGTTTCATGTTATGGATGATATCTACGACCTATTCTTCTAGCCTTGAGAACGTTTTCTTTGCCACATCTTTAGAGTTATTAATAGATTCAACGACCATGGTTGGGATTTTTCTACTTAAACCAATTTGGATCGCTTGCAACTTCTCATAAAAAACCCAAATTCACTTGTTCTCATACCAATATGATTCGTAAATTATCATGGATATTACACTAGAAATTTTATCACAATAGATTTAATGAAATTATAATTAAAATATGAAATCTATACTATGAGGGTTATTTTAAGTAGGCATCTAAATTTATTAAGTTATTCTGTCATGCATGCAGTATATAAAATGACGAAAATAAGGAATTTACACAAATATAATCTCTCTCTCTCTCTGTCTCTCTCTCTCCGCTATCTCACTCTTTCCCTCTTCTTCCTCCCCTCCATCTCAATTAACCTCTCTCTCATGCTCTCTCCTACTCTTTCTCTCTCTATTTCTCCATTATCCTTGTCCTGCTCTTTCCCTTGCTCTCTCTTCCTCCCTCCATCCTTCCCTTTATCCCTCTCCCCCACCCCTCTCTCTCTCTCACTTGCTTGCTCTCAGTCTCTCTCTCTCGCTCTCAGTCTCTCTCGCTCTCTCTCAGTCTCTCTCGCTCTCTCTCTCTCTCTCTCTCTTCCCCTCTCTCTCTCTTACTCTCCCTCTTTCCATCACTCTCATTATCTCTCTTGATTTGTATCTCTACCTCGCTCTCATCATCTGTCTCTCTGTCATTCTCTCTCCCCCCTCTCTCTCTTCCTCTCCACCCCATCTCCCTCCCCTTCCCCCTCCCCCTCTCTTTCCTTCCCCTCCACTTGCCCCTACCCCTCACTCATTCTCTCTCTCTCTCTCTTCCCCTTTGCCTCCTCCTCCCCCATATCTCTCTTCCCTACGCTCCCTCCCCCTCTCTCTCCCCCTCTCCCTCCCCCTCTCCATCCCTCCCCTCTCTCGTACTCTCTCGTCCTCCCTCTCCCCCTGCTCATCCCCGTCTCTCTTTTCTTGCCTCACCCCTCCCCTCCGTGCCCTCTCTCCCTGTACCCTTCCCCCATGCTCGTTTCTCCTCACCCTGCCTCCTCTCTCGTATCTCTCCCTCACCCTCCCCTCCCTCCTTCTTCTCCTCCCTCCCCCCCGCTCCCCCCTCGCCTTTATCCCTCTCATTGCCTTTATCCTCGTCCGTCGCTCCATTCCTCTCCCTCTCTCCATTCCCTCCTCCTCGTCCCTCCCTTCGGCGTCTCCCCCTCCCCCCTTCCCCCCCACACTCTCTCTCTCCCTCTCCCTCTCCCTCCTCTCTACTGCTCTCTTCCTCCTTTGCTCGCTCCCACTCTCCTTCCCTCCCTTCCTTTTCCTCTCCCTCCCCCTCTCCCTCCTCTCCATCTCTCTCTACCCCTTCCTCTTCCCCTCTCCCTCCTTTTCAATCTTTTCTCCCCTTCGCCCTATCCCGCTCTCTCTCTCTCCCCCTCTCTTCACCACCCCTCCACCTCCTCGTATCCCTCTCCCTCTATCTCTCCCTCTCCTCCCCCTCTCTCTCATTCCCCTCCCTTCCTCTCCCCCCTTTCCCCGTCTCTCTCTCCCCTTCCCTCCCTCTCTGTCCCCCTCTCTTCTTTCTTCCTCTCCTTCCCTCCCTCTCTCTCCCTATCCCTCTCTCTCCATCCCTCTTTCTCTATCCCTCTCTCTCCCTCTCTCTCTCTCTCTCCTTCCCTCCCTACTCTCTCCCTTTGCCTTCCCCTCCCTCTCCCACTCTGCCTTCCCCTTCCCCTACTCTCTCCTTCCCCCTCTCCCTCCCTCTTCTCCTATCCCTTTCTCTCCCTCGCTCTCCTCCTATCTGTCTCGCACCCCCTCCCTCTCCCTCTATCTCCCACTCCCTCTTGTCCTATCCGCACCCGTCCCCCTCTCCCTCCCTCT